>JADRCD010237116.1:0-12633 GCA_019843815.1 Montemys delectorum | reverse complement strand
AGAGAGAGAGAGAGAGAGAGAGAGAGAGAGAGAGAGAGAGAGAGAGAACTGAAAATGAGTGTGTAGGGAGGTAGGGAGGATCTTTGAGGAATCAGGAGAGGGGAAAGTATATGATCAAAATATATTGTATGTAAATTTTTCAAATAAAAATGTTTTTAGTGGTCTGTGATAGGCTTAGGATGCAGTTCAGTTAACAATGCATGTTGGTACAAAGTCCCTGTTTCAACTATCCAAGATAAACTGGACATAGGAATATATAGATAATCCCAGTTTTCTGGAGGTGGATGCCAGAGAATCAGTTTGAAGTCATCCTCACAACAAACTTTAGTGGATAGAGAACCTTTCTGGCTATTGGGAAGAATAAGTGCTAACTAATATTTAATTTCATTTTCATTAGTTAAATACTACCCAGTTGCTTTATATTTAAGTCATAAAGTAGCTAAGCTATAATGATATCTAAGGCCCTCCTTTGGGATACTTAACGTCTATCCCTTGCATTTTGAATGACATCCTACCTTATGTCACACTCCTAGTCAGCTCTTATAGAAATTTGTGATTGTGAATATCATTTCATGATTGTCCTTACCATGTGTTCTTTCAGTATAAAATACATTTTACTAACATTTATTGTTTGCTTTTCACAGAAAGAATTGGTAGGGTTATTCTGTTTTTGAGGAGTACCAAAGTGTCAATAGTTTTCTAAGTTATACTGCCTTTGTTTATCCTGAAGTTTCAAAGCAACTAGACACCGCATATAAATGAACACAGTGATATTTCCATAATATTTAAGGTATTGACATGGATTTGTCCCATATACTGTAATTTTAGACATTTGTACTATGAGTGAAGATTAGTGTTTTAGTTTTGAGCCTCTGGTTTATCCGGTTATGACATATTAAGAAACCCTGTCTTACACACACACACACACACACACACACACACACACAAACACACACACATACACTCATGACCAGTGGCTTGATATGGTGGAATATGCCTGTAATGTATTTGAGGGAGAGGGCTAAGACACAAAGATGATAAGTTCAAGGTTAGCCTAGGCAATATTGTGAGATCCCTTCACAAAAAAAGCAAAAAGAATCTTGGTGTGTGTGTGTGTGTGTGTGTGTGTGTGTGTGTGTGTGTGTGTGTGTATGTGTGTGTGTGTGTGTGTGTGTGTGTGTGTGTGTGTGTTTTAAAGAGTAGGTGAAAATACTGCAATTTAATATGGAAAATACTGTCTCCCTCATGTCTGATTTGTGAAACCTGTATGAGCCCAACATACCCTGGGCAGCTGATGTATAAGAGTATATGGTGATATACTCTTCTGCATAAGAGTAAAATTTAGGTCATTCTATAAGCACAGCACAATTTCCTTTCTGTGTTTTCATTTCTCTGATCAGATTTGATGATAACTTATAGACATATTTATAATGTTTCCACCAGGCCTCTCTACACTTCACTTTCATCCTGTTTCTTGTAGATGATGATGTTTAGAGGATGGGTAGAAACTGAATCTAAGGGAATGCTTCTCAAGGTCCTCCTTCAGAAAAAAGGCAGAAAACATTCTGACTACAAATAAGATTCTGCTTCCACTTGGCTCCTGTGTTTCTTCCTTCTGACTTAAAACACTGTCTGATGGATAGTGGAGATGAAGTGCACACTTAAAGCTGGAATTCACTTTTGATAGACTACTTACCCCAAGATTACCAAACCAATATGTGAAAGAGCCTAGAGCAAACCCCAAACTTGCAAACTCTGAGTCTGCTGTTACTTTAACCATACCAACTAAAGATGGATGAGAAAATTTTATTCTGGTCTGTGAATGGACCTCTCCACTTCTCCATCAAATCCACTGTTCTCACTAGGACACCTCACGTGACATGAGTAAGCAACAGAGTTGTAAGGCTTGACTTAAATGAGCATACACAAAATATCTCAGGAAGCAACTACCTTGCCTTCCATCTGGAACAGCTAATCTCAATGGTCAGCTTGATAAGTTCTAGAATACCAGATGAAACAAGCCTCAGTCTATGTATGTGCGGGATTATCTAGACTAGGTTACTTGAGGTGGGGTGAACCACCTTACTATTTGTATATTCAGTCCTAGGCTGAATGAGAATGTGAGAAAGTGAACTGTGCACAAGCATTCATTGATCTCTGATTCCAGACTATGACTTCCTTGCCTGGATGAACTAGCCTCAAACTATGAGTTAAAATTACTTCTTCTTTCATTCAGTTGTTTCTGTCAGGGATTTCATTACAGTGAGACAAGTAACCCACCAATGGTGATGAAAATTAGTCTCTGTATCTAAACATTAAAAATAATATTTCTAAAAGCATAACTCATATTATTAAAAGGATTAGGATGATGGAAAAAATGTCTAAAAGAGTTTAACAAAAGAAAAAATTGACTTACCTTTGTGCCTTTAGCTACCTCACTGTGCAGTAACAATGTGCTAAGTTTATGCTTAGAGAAAATTCTAACAAGGGGGTCTCCAGAGCACAAAAGCTTTTCCTATTGAGCCAGGTCAGTAGTGCCCTCTACTACCTTGCCTTCCATCTGGAACAGCCCCATTGGTTTTGTCATCCCCAAAGGCACTATTCTGACACTTCTCATTAATTTTTACAGGATCTTGACCCGTAAGAATAAATGATCTATGCTTCAGTGTCTAAGTATGCACATAAAGAGAATAGTGCTTAACTTAAGTGCTAAATAGGTAATCTGGGGCCCAAGAAAAACAATGTATGTTCAAAGAATAGACATTTCTTGAAGCAATTACTAAGAATTCAAGCAAATACAGTGTACCCTCAGACACTGCAAATCTATACAGGAGGAAGTTCACAAGAGTACTCCCTGCCACATATCCCTGCTGGTTTCTTACGCATGGTGTCCTCATTACACCCCATTTCATGTTAATGTAGTCCTGGTTTGTTGTAACTGGACCTGTCTTTGGGTAGGAGTACAAAGAAAAGAAGGCTACAAAAGTAAAATTGTCTCTCCAGTAAAATCATCAAATATTGAAAAACTTCAAAACTTAGTATATTAAAAAGTTGGTCATATAACCAAAAGTAAGTAAATGTTCATAAAGGAGAAATGAAACCAGGCCACAGTGATGTATAACTGCTCAATACCAAAACTAACAAAAGAAAATCTAAGGCTATTGGGCAATCACATTGTAGTTCTAAATTATTAACTTTTTCATTCAAATGGTTTATTTTTAACAGAATGTTGGCAAATAGGCAAAACAAAACCAACACTCTTTTGAAATCATATCTTTGTTTAGAGCAGTCAAGATAAAAGTGCAATAAGGAGTGGTGAGATGGCTCAGCAGGGAAAATCTCACCAACAGGTGACCAAGCTTAGTGACCTGTGTTCAAACCCTGACATCACATAATAGAAGGAGAAAATGGAGCTCCCCTCTGATCTCCACACATTGTATTATGTACAACCATGCACATTCCCGCATATACAACCATATACACAATACATAAATGTAATATAAATTTTTAAAGTTTGCACTTTGACCAGTTGTTAATCTTAATATTATCTCCCATCCATTGCAAAAAGAACTTCATTGAAAGCTGCAGAAACCTATGAATTTCGAGGGCAACTTGATACTATGTCCATTTGAAAAAAATAGTAATTCTAGTTTTTACCTTAGGGCTCATGATCTACCATCATAGTTAGGGTTTCATTGCTGCAAAGAGACACCATGACCAAGGTAATTTTTATAAAAGGCAACATTTAATTGGGGGTGGCTTATAGTTTCAGAGGTTCAGACAAAAAGCATGGTAGCATCCAGGTGCTGGAGAAGGAGCTGAGAGTTCTACATCTTGATTCAAAGATAGGCAGAAGGAGACTCTCTTCAGCAGGCAGCCAGGAGGAGACTCTTTTCTAGAGTGGGCAGAGCTTGATTATAGGAGTTCTCTCTATACAGTGACATTCTTCCTCTGACAAAACAAATCTCCAATAAGGCCACACCAAATAATAGTAACACTTTCCATGGGCCAAGCATATTCAAACCACCATATTCTACTCCATGGCCCCCCACAGACTTATTCAAATACATGAGTCCATGGGCAACTTACCTAGCCATAGTATAATGAAAAATATATTTAGTCCAACTTCAAAAGTCCCCATAGTCTTATCACAGTCTCAACGTTTCAAAGTCCAAAGTTCAAAGTCTCTTCTGAGATTCATGCAATTTCTTAACTGCAACTCCCTATAAAAATAATTAATTAATTAGTTAGTTAGTTAGTTAGTTAGTTAGTTAAAAAACAGATTTTTGGGCCCTGCTAATTAAGATCAAAGTCTACTACTGTCTAGCTAGCTCTCTGGAGTTTAGCTAGACAATATGGAGGACTCCCTTTACCAGTGAGGCTTCTCTTTTGCTGACCTTGTCTGGGGAGCCTGAACTCCCCATACCTTCTACTTGAAGAATGTCATGGAGCCTTGGTGAGATTACAATTTCAACTTCTTTCTCCCTGTAAGAACCTGGCCAGCAAGCACCAGGAATTCCTCGAATGCCTCTCCATGTGAATGAGAGATCTGCTACCCTAAGTATTTACCCACCCTAGGAATCCTTACTCCCTTCCCAAAAACTATATAGACCTTGATTTTCCTCAAATAAAGTTGAGCTGCCTCTGTGAAGCTGACCCCAGTAGTGATTCCCATCATATTCATGGGCTGATGGAACCCTGTTTTTTGACTCTGTTTCCTTTGTCCTTCTGGGCTGGTGGGAGAAGGAAAGACCACAAAGATCACATACTTCCAATATCACAGGGTATACATTACCATTCCAAAATATCACAGTGAGGAAATACTGGATCAAAGCAAGACCAAAACCCACCTGTGCGAACCCCAAACTGCATCTCCATGTCAGATATCCAACCCCTTTCAGCTTTGTTAACTGCAACACAATTCTTTCTCTTGGGCTGCTTCTACTCCCTGTTAACAAGCTTTCCTAGGCAAGTATTCCACAGCTCTGGCATCTCTAACATCTTGGAGTATCCAAGGCAACTTCAACTTCACAGCTTAATGTTCCAATGTCTGGGATCTACATATGATCTTCTTGGGCTCCTCCAAAGGGCTTGGGTCACTTCTCCAGCTCTGACTTCTGTAGCAGTCTGGGCTCTGGTTAATTCTCCTCTACTACTGCTGCTATTCTTGGTGGTTATCCCTTAGTATTGGCATCTCCAATACACTTGGGGCCTTTGCTGCAACTGGGCTTCAAAAATAGCATCTTATAGGCTTCCTTCATGGAATGCTTCCAAGCCTCAACTTCTTTACAACATCCCTCCAGTCCTGGGCCATCAACTTCAACTGAGGCTGCACCTTTACCAATGGTCTTTCTGGCCTTCCACAATGTTAAGTCTCAGCTGCTCTTCATGGCCCCTTCATGCCTTCAAAACTACTACAACTTGGATGACTCGTACATATTACTCAGCTTCTTTGTGCTCTCAGAAAAACACTTCCCAGGAGATTTCACTTTAGTGATACTGGTCTCTTCTTAATCACTGCTAATTTCTTAGATCCAGTTAACCAGCATCAACTGTTCCAGTAACCCCTTCTATTCCTGACTCTACATCCAGAGCCACAGGGCCCAAGTTGCTGACTACCGGTGCTTGCTTGGGCTGAAACACGTTCCCCTTGTTCTATTACATCATCACCAGATTTCTGTTTTCCAACTCCTTCCCTGCCTAAGCTTGGATGTCCTGGAACTTTCTCTGTAGACTGACCTTGAATTCAGAGGTCTGCATGCCTCTGTTTCCTGAATGCTGGGATTAAAAGGCTTGTATTACCACACTTGGACCTAAGCCTTTCTTTACCTTTTCAGAAAATATTTTATAAATTCAGGATTGTAGTTCATGCCGGACATAGTCAAGTTGACAACTGAGAATATCCATCACAATCCATCCCTTGTAAATTTGACACATGATCATATTCTTATGTCCAAATGAAACCAATCACCAGGTCATGATAATGCCTAACATGATATGACTATCCATTATTCAACTGCAAATGCATAAACAAAAAGGTATCTGGGTGGGATCTTGACCCAAGGTTACCACTCACTTAAATCTATTTAATATCTTGAACACAGAAGTTAACTCCATTTCACTTCCTGGTGCCCCTTTACTCTTTGAACCATACATATTGTAATTTTTTTTTTATTTGTAAGCTTGCTATGCTTGATCAAAATGCTCCTCTTAAGAGTGAACCACAGGAAAAAGTCTAAACTAGGCTTTTTTTGAGTCTTCTTTTGTCAATGCAATTAATCTAAATTCCTTCACTGTAGCCTCAGGCAGAAGCACCCTCTTTTGACAATGGCAAAAAGTAGCTACACTCCTCACCAAAATATCACAAAACAGTCTCTAGGCCATATACTAATGTCCTTCTCTGAAACCTCTTGAGCCAAGCCCCCAAGAATTCAAATTACACTCAGCACCAATGTCTTCCATGTTCTTACTAGGAAAATCCATTAAGACTCACGTAAAGAATTCCAGTGCTTTCAAAATCCAAAGTCTCCAAATGCATATTTCTCCAAATAAAACATGGTCAGGCCTATCACAGAAATACCCTAGTTTCTGCTACCAAGTTCTGTCTTAGAGTTTCATTGCTATGAAGAGACATCATGACCAAGGCACCTTTTAAAGAAACAACATTTAATTGGAGCTGGCTTACAGTTTCAGAGTTTCAGTCCATTATCATCATGGCAGGAGAGCATGCAGGGTCCTTCTCTGAGGAGCTAAGGGCAGTTAATGGTTGGTGGGGAGAGACAATTTTATTCTGGTTTATGGCTTCTGATAGGTTATCCATGTACCAGTGGATGGTCCTACACCCACACACATCCTCTTAGTACTAATTATATTCAGAAAGTTAAAAGAAAAATGAATGAAGTTGGGAAAAGACTTGATAAATTGATTCAGATAGGAGTTGTAGGAGAAGGAAATAAGATTTGATCAGAACACATTGTACACATGCATGAAATTCTCAAAAATCAATAATATAGCTATAAACTATTATATATTGAGTTCTGATTGAATGTTAAGTGTCTTGTCCATTGTTTACATAACAGTAGTATTACAATCTATGTTCAGAGTCTATAAAGCAGAACACTTGGGGCCACATGACTGACTTGTTCAAGAGCAATCATATAATCAGAAGACACAGTCTATCATTTTCAGAATATTTTCTCAGAAATTCTATCTTTGAATGTCACTCAGAATACAGACTCATCCTTCCAAAAGAATAACCATATATGTGTGTATATATACATATGTGTGTATGTATATTTGCATGTGTGCCACTATATGCCCAGCAGGAGACAGCCAGCATAAAATGAACTCAACAGCATCATTAGAGATTCTTCCTCTCATAATATATCCTGGCTTTCTTTTTTCTTTTATTTTTTAATTTATATTATTTACATTTATATTTATATTTTTATTCTTCAGGTTCTTTGAATATATATATATATATATATATATATATATATATATATATATATATATTTCTATTGTTGTCCCTTAGATACATATTTTTTAATGTGAGGCAAAAAAGGGGGTAAATCCAGATAGAATGGGTGTGGGGCCCTGGGGAGGGGGAACATAATCAAAAGGTATTACATGAAAATTTTTTTCAGTAAAAAGGAATCATTCTGATTGTTGAATTCTATCATTTATTAGAAAGCTCTGGTGATGACCTACTGCTTTTGCATAGATACACTCCCTAAGGATGCACTTATTAAGAGCATACAGACTTTTTATGGTATTTATTA
Source organism: Montemys delectorum (assembly GCA_019843815.1). Classification (NCBI taxonomy): domain Eukaryota; kingdom Metazoa; phylum Chordata; class Mammalia; order Rodentia; family Muridae; genus Montemys; species Montemys delectorum. The sequence goes on along the minus strand of JADRCD010237116.1, from coordinate 4,852 downwards.
TTTTATGGTATATGGTTATTAGGTGTTACACCTTATAAGAAGTCTAGAAGTTTGGAAGAAACTAGTCAACAAAACCATAGGAGGCTAGTGCCTCATACACCAATATGATATCAAGAACCTTGTGGGAAACAGAAAAAAGAGAGTGCTTTTATCTCCTAAAATATTATGTACACCATCAACTTCTACATTTAACATGAAAGTAACAGACCCATAAGGATCAGGAAACAGCAATGTTCATTACAGTCTATTGTGACATTAGTACCTTTAACTCTCTTGTAGGTAAAATTTACACGAGACAGCTTCCAAACCAAAAAAAACCATGTTGCTTTTTCAATCAACTATATTCCAACCCCCTTTTCAGTAAATATGCAAACACCAGATCAGGGTCATTTGGTGTGAGTTGACAAAGTGCCAGAAGTCAAATAAAGAAGTAGGCAAGTGATGATGAGGACAATACAGCCACAGAGCCACTAGTGAATGAAAACAAAACATTGATAATGACCCTGTCAGCCCTGACATGCCCAGCTGAAAGATGCTGAGGTCTAGGACCAGACTGACCAAAACATAACTATAATTAGATCAGATCATTTTCTGATAGTTTTCTTCTGGTCTTCTAGTGCAGAGGCTCCTGCCATTAAACATGGATACAACAAAGTAAAAGTAGGGTCTAATGCAATTCAGGCTCAAGCAATAAGTATCCAGTATGATTTGTTCAACTGCTAGATAATTATGTATCCCCATAATAGAGAACAATGTGATATGTCAGAAAGAACATAGACAGAATAATTAATCCTGTTTTTGAACCCTGGTTGTTACACTAAGTAAATTATTATTAATACTTAGTTGAGCTCAGTTTGTATATTTAAAATTATAAGAAAATTCTATAGAGTTTTGTGAAGAAATAAATGAGGAAATACACATGAAAATGGGGCATATGTCTAGGGACCCAGAATTGTGTAAATAAAACTGTATTATTCACTGGAATTATATGTGCAGAATTACAGTAACATTTTGAAAGATTCAAGCCCTTATAGGAAACCAAACTTGCTAAACAAACTTAACAAAGTCTCTGAAAAATCCCTCTCCATCCAAAATCTGTTAACTGAGAATCTGGAGCTTAATGAGATCCAGGGGGACCTTTATGTACATGTGGAAACTTAAGAAAACCCTAAAGCAATGAGGGTGTATTTTACATTTAGAAAGTACCAGGATGTTCTGAGAATCTCTTGAGATGACAATGGCTGCTCTGCAATACTCTCTTTCAGAGAGTGAAAGTGATGGCTTGCCATGTTGTAAAGATTCGTTGAGATAGGCCTGCCTATATAAAATAAAACCTACATAACTCTTATTCTCATGGGAGAAACTATATTTTTGATATCTTCATATTTGTTGCCTGTTCGGGCGCCATTATGAAACTGTCCCGCAGTTTCATAAACTGGGTTCTCTCTCGACCGAAGGGAGAAGAAAGACCTGAAACACAAGAGTTTGAGAACAAAGGAACACGAAGCCAAGTTGCATCCCAATCAAAGCTTTGCCTTTACTTTTTGGGGTTCAGTACTTATAAGTACACAGGGAAAGGGAAGACTGGATCTCTAGGTTACAGTGACATTTGCATAACATAAACAATTTGGGAGGAGTCAGGAAAGAGTCAGGAAAGCCAGGCTGCTGGGCTTGAGTTCTTGAGGGTGGTGGCTGCAGGTGTCCCGCAGGTCTCAGTTCCTGGGAGAGGTTGGAGCTGAGGCAGGAAAGGGAGGGACCCAACAGTTACCAATACTAGAGTGTTTTATACATAGTTTCAGTGAACTTAATGTATTAAAGAGTTTTATGATGTTAACAAATACATTTTGTAACAACAACAAAGCCAAGCAATGGTTGACTATCAGGAGCTTAGATAGAAACTAAAGGAGAGACTAAAAAGTTACTTGCCAAATAATATGCAATTATCATCATATAGGAAGCATATAAACTTTAAAAAAAATTGACAGGATAAGCAAATACATAAAGACAGAAGGTTGACAAGTGAATGTCTGGGTTCAGTAAATAGGGGAAGGTGGAAATAATTAGTGATTATAGAGTTTCCTTTATATGTGATGAAAAGAACTAGATATGAGGGTGGTGGTTGAACATTGTGTATCTATAAAAAAAACTACACTTTAAGGTGAATTGTGTAATATATATATGATATATCAACAAAAATGCTGAAACAAAAAAGCACTTTCAGATCAAATTGTACATGCTCATTTAACTACAAAATGTTTCTTTGCTGTCTTATGAAATAAATGAAATAAAATGGCAACAAAATACAATGGAGAAACTTAGATTACAAGATAAATTTGTCATAGGGAATAAATTATCCCTTGACCTCACCAGTCCTTTGTGGGCTTACGTCAGCACTAAAGGTACTGGGCACGTTCCATTTCCAGATACAATGCCTGTTTTCTCTTGGCAAATTCAAATTACACAATGAACACCATTCAATTCTTCACATTTCCATGACTCAAGAAACAGGGAAAATTAAGGTTAGATATATGTAATTATTGGAATGAACAAAATTGTCTTCATAGGAAGATACTCTAAAGATCATCAGTGGCATTAACAAGGAAGTCATACCTGTGGCGTGCTGGGGAAAGTAGAGCAGGCTTAGAAGAGAAACTGCTGACAGGGAACCAAGGACAGACTTCCTAATGAGTTAATAAAAACATGGCATCAAAAGGCACATAGTAAATAAATAAAAATAGCACAGACTATTCTGGAGCCTACAAACTACCTGACACTTTCTGGAATGTGAGGGAGGAAGGTAACAGGGATAAAATGGGAAAGACAGACGGATGGCTTCATGCCTTACAGGTTTTACTTTTGAGGCTGTGGGCAGCCAGGTGAAAATTCTGAGTAGGAGAATAATATGATTGCATCTCCCTTAAGACAGGCCATAGACTGAAGTGAGAAGGGTGAATTGGGGGAGGGGCAAGAGAGGAAAGGAAAATAGAACAGATAGGTTCTGAAGAATATTTGAATATGATGATCTTTCCAAGCAGGGAAGGAGCCTCTAAAGACTTAAAACTACACAATTTCAATACAAGTTTGAAACAGGTTTCATTATTGGATAGTGGTGGCATTCCTTGACATAGGTAATGAACTATCAGGCACACTTGAATGAGAAATAAATTGACTTGTTTGAGGTTTCTGACACTGAACAGTGCTGTGTTCCTTTAGCCTAAAAGTAATTTGAAATTCTGGGTTAAGTGTTCCTTTCCTCGGGCTAACATCCATAAGGACACTCTTACAAACCTCCAGTCAGAGCTGGGAAGATAGCTCAGCTGGTAAACTGTTTGCCTTAAAAGCACAAGGACCTAAATTCAATCTCCATATTCCTGTTTTAAAAACAAATAATAATAAAAAAAATTAGGCGTAGTGTTACAGCTCTAGAGGGCCAGAGACAGGCAAATCTTGGTGCTCTCTGAGAAGCAAGGCTACCTGGCAAGCTCCAGGCCTGTCTTTAAAAATGGTAGAGAACACCTGAGGAGCAATATCTGAGGTTGTCCTCTGACCTCCATACAGCACACAGGTACACACAAGCTTGTGCACACACACACACACACACACACACACACACACACCAAGAATATGGGATCAGAGCAATCGTTTAATCTCTCTCCATAGTCTCGTAAGTGATCTATAAACAAAGACTGGTTCAGCCTGCATTTTAAGGCAGACTTGGACATAGAACTATGTTGATCCAGTCTAAAAATTTGCAATAATCTGCAGTACTATTTATTGAGTATTTAGGTGTTATGGGAATCTGGAGAAGAGGTTAGGCATAAACATCACAGAGGCAGAGAACAAGTGAAAATACAAAGCAGAGACTATAAAGGAGATCCTGAGTCTCAGAGGCACCACCCTCCATCTCCAGCCACGTAAGCTCTTCACCAGCCCTGCTTGGGAAAGTTCTCAGAGCTACTTTCTTGGACCACTAGTGAGCTTTTAAAAATAGAGCTTTACCTCCTCACTGAAACCTATAGTTGCATGGTTATGAAATGGAGAGCTGTCGCTCTAGAATCATCAAGAACCTCATGTTACAAGATTATCAGTCCTGACTACACTACCACATTTCTGAAACTTCTAAAAATGCCATGCTTAGTTCCTACCTTGCAGAGATTCAAATCATCAAGAAAGGCCTTGACATTAGGTGTTGGCAGGAGCCATGGCTGATTGAAATATAAAGCCTGAGTTCAAAACCACACCAACCTTCCAAAATAGAGCTTCTCAATTTTCTCCACTGCCTTCAAAACTGCTTTACACAAGCTCACTATCCACAGGACTTCCTTCTATATTTACTTACCTAAGTTAGACTCCAGGAGTGTGTTATAGGTCCGACCTTCTTTCCCTGTCTTCTCTGTCACTGTGACTGACAGCTGTTGAGGACAGGCAGGTTGCAAGCACTTCTGGCCACTACTTTGCAAGGTCCCACTTACTCCTGTATGTGTTTGTATGTATGACTGGTTGTAAGGGCAAAAACACACTATGAAATTAAAGAGGAACAAAGGGTGTCAGGAGGGCGCAAAAGTCCCATGTGACATGAGAGTAGAAAGGTGGATACTAGGGGGATAACACACAAGGAACAGAGAAGGGATGGAGAAATAGGGGAGAGGAATAATAAAAGCCAATTTATTTGAAAAGTGCCAAAATGAAATTTAATTATTTGTAAATTAATCATTTTTTCCCAAAACAATAAAAAAAGAGACTAAATATGATAAGATTGAAAGCTTGGACATTTTATATTGTTTTAGGATAAACTGATGCTAAAGTAAGAAGTCATAGGCACATTTCCAAAGTTTCTAGAAGCAATAAAAAA
>JADRCD010237115.1:0-23187 GCA_019843815.1 Montemys delectorum | reverse complement strand
AGAGAGAGAGAGAGAGAGAGAGAGAGAGAGAGAGAGAGAGAGAGAGATTCTTCATGAAAAAAAAATAGATAACTAATCTACATTGAGCAGGCATTATAAAGCAACCCCTCCAAAACTTGCTTTAACAGTGGTTCTGGATATTCACATCAGAGTGAACTCAATGATGCTTAGAGAACAGGGGTCATACACAATCGTGAATTAAGAACTGCTTTCCTAGGATTCTATGTGAATGAAGACTCATGTCCACATTACAATTGTGATTCATTAGACCAAAGGTTAACACTAAACTGGGAATTTTCATTTAAACTAATTTGCACATGATTTTTTTATGGATCTTAAAATCACCATGAAGTATTTATAAAAGTGGGCATCTTTGGGAAAGTGCCAATTGGAATTTGTTTCAACAAGATGGTTCACACATATGAAAGATGGGGTGTAAACATTTTATTGTTTCCTACAGCTTTAGGATAAAGGGTAATAAGTTAAACCAAATATACCCTTTAGTTAAAGTTTGCCTTTGGCCAGCTCTCAAAATCAAGGGTAAACTGGTGCTAAGTTACAAATGGGTAGAGATAAGTTTGTTCTTATCCATTCTTTGAAAAGATAAACCATCATAAATAAATTAGGTTTACTTAGTTCTGCTTATTAATGTTCTATAAATATCAACATTAAATAAAATTTCCTCTTACAAAAATAGAGAAACAGAAGCATCCAGAAGAAACTTCAGCAATCATGAGTGTTTTGAAGGATGGGTAGGCCAATATTGTTCCTGTATCCTTCAGAAATACAGACAAGGGCAGTTCTGGGATTTTTTTTTTTTTCAGTGTAAACCTGATTTCATTCTGAACTGGCTCACTGAGTGCATTATGTTTTCTTTTGTTTCTTCTCCACCTACCTGGAGCCTCTGCTACTGTTTGGTTGTGAAATATACCCCATGCATTCAGGTACCTAACAACTGGGCTCAACTAGTGCTGTTTTGGAAAGTTGAGAACCTTTAGAAAGCAGACTGTAAACAGAGGAAGTTTATCATTAAAGGAAGCTGTTGGGGTTTCAGTTCTTGCCCTAGCTCCATGCTTTCATGATGGAATGAGGCCTGTTAAACTGTCATAAAAATATATCCTCCAGATCTTAAGCTGTTTTAGCCATATATTTTATCGTAGTGATGCAGAAAATAATTAATACAGCCTATCCCCTGAATCTTAGACCAACTTCCTGGTAGCTAGCTATACTGAGAAGAGGAGTACATGTCCTGTTCTATTAGGACATCATAAAATGACGTCTGTGAGTTCTTGTTATAAAGAGGGAAATTATTTTTGGACCTTCTTTTGCTTTTTTCTGAAATGTGTTTATTTCTCACATGCCACTTTTATGTTGTCATTATCATTTTAATTTTAATTCAAATATAAATATATGACTTTCTCTTCCCTTTTCTCCCTCCAAATCCATACCCCTCTCTCACTCACATTGTTAGCCCCTTTTTCTCTGATTATTATTGTTACACACACACACACACACACACACACACACACACTGAGTCCATTTTTGTATATTTCATATATATGATTTCAGGGTTCATCACTTTCTATTGGATAAACATTAGTGGACTAATCCGTGGAAAAGGCTAATAATATTTTCCTCTCTCTCTCTCTCTCTCTCTCTCTCTCTCTCTCTCTCTCTCTCTCTCTCTCTCTCTCTCTCTCTCATCTATCTTCTCTCTCATCTATCTCTCAGTAGACATTAGTTGTGTGAAGTAGGAATGGAACTCTGCCAGATATCCCTTTTCTCATTTATATATACATTAATATTGTCACTGGTTAGGTCTTATTTAGGCAGCCCTGTTGTTGGTTATCATGGTATTACCCTGTATCATGGTTGCAGATTTCCCTGTCATATCTAGAAAGCACAATGTCATGGCAAACTTCATTCTCTTCTACTTCGTATATATAATATTTACACTCCATCTTTCATGATGTTCCCTGAGTCTGAGGTTTAGGAGTTGGCTGTTCACATATCTGGTGGGACTAGAATTCCCAAAATCCATTTATCTCTGCATCATGTTCAGTTGTAGTTTTCTAGAATGGTCTTCAATGTTAAGGAATGATATTTGATGAGCTGTGAGTGTCAAATGCCCACTTTGAAATCATATATTGGCTTCCATCTAGAGAGCAATTGATTCCTGGTTTTGCAATCACTTGTCTGCTGATATTTTACATAATTTTGTGGGTAGAGATAACACTGTTTGATTCTACTTTTAAAATGTTGAATGCATGATTAAAATGTAAGGACACTTATATAGGAGCTAGCAGATGCAGTCCTGAATCCTGAGCTTCTTAGTTCAGGGAAAGCTGGTAGACTAATCACCTTACAGGTCTTTATAAAACAAAAGATCTATAAGCACATGTAATCCTAACAGTTGCAGCTTTAAGGTTCTTGGATTATATTAAGGATTCATTAGTTTATTACAACATGACTAAAAAAAGTAATAGGTGGCTCTTTAAGTGAGATTTAATAACTGTTGCTACATGTCAAATCAGTATTCAGACATTGGCATGAAATGGTGCTAGTAACATAGAATAATGAACTCAAGTGTGTGCGACTTTTGGTAATTGTGAAGGAAGAGAAATAATTTTAGAATATTACCTTGATAAGACAGAAAGATAGTTAGAGTAAGTGATTTATTTGAAAAAAATTACCCATGTGAAACCCAATGCACTATGCAGTAAATATATATCAAGAAAAGATAGGAAGTTCTAGAACATGATCCAGTTCAACTTACTGTATTTAACTTAAGAGGAAGCTTAGCCAAAGTGTTCTAGTGTAGATGGGGTCAGTGTTACCTCATGGCCTATCTATTGAGCTACTTTCTAGTACAATATTGGTGTTTTCATTTGGCAGATGTCACTGGGATCAAGAGTTGTTCTATATTTTTTTAAGAAACAAATACAAAACATTTGTCTTTTGATTTATATTCATTACTTGTATATTTTAATAGATATTAGATATAGGTATATATGATCATATTTCCATATATTGGTATATATATTGCATAGAGATGAGTTACCTTAGTCTTTCTACGTAAGATCTCCATTTCCTCATATAATTACATTCATGTGTGTGTATGTGTGTGTGTGTGTGTGTGTGTGTGTGTGTGTGTGTGTATATGTGTGTGTGTGAAAGAAGGAGAGACACATAATAACTATGCTGAGTAAAGTTTAAATATTAATATGGTATACATACTGGTTTTCTCAATCTTATTCTGTATGACCAAAGCTTTATAAACTTTGGTTAACATCAGTTTACACTACCTCATACCTAAAAGCTACCATTTAGCAATTCATGAATTTCATGTTTTTGGTAAATTTAAGTCATTCAGTGTTTTACTTTGTGTGTCTGTCTCAATTTACCCAATATATACTACAGCTTCATCCATACCAGTATAAATACATAACTTTCTCTTCCAAAATAAATAATGTTATTGTCATTTACTAATTATAGACATGCTTTAGTTTGGATCTAGAATATTCTCCAAAAGAATTTGTAGTAAAGCTTTGCTCCCCAGGGTCCTGGGCCAAAGATGGATGTACTCTTGAAGCTAATGTTAGAGCTCTAGCTTCTTCCTTGGTGCTTGAGAAATACTGAGTGCTTTTGCTTGAACACACGTACACTCATAGATGCACATACACACACATACATTTCAGTACTCTCTTCAGGTTGTGCTATTATGAGTAGTTCTGTAATATATAACCATGAGACTTAAGCCTTACCCTTTTTTTTTTTTTTTTTTTTTTTTGACTTTTCGAGACAGAGCTTCTCTGTATAGCCCTGGTTGCCCTGGAACTCACTCTGTAGACCAGGCTGGCCTCGAACTCAGAGATCTGCCTGCCTCTGCTGCCCAAGTGATGGGATTAATGGTGTGTGCCACCACTGTCTGGCTTTAAGCCTTATCCTTCAATTTATTGAAATGTATACATTATTTATTTCTTCAAATAGTAAGCAATTTAAGACATTCTAATGCTATCGTTATGAGTGAGTTACAAAGGAATTTAATAAGCATAACAGTCAAACATGAAAAATGCAGAGGTCACAATTTTATATTATATTATAAAATTTTATATTATAAAAACAGTATGCAAAATTTACCTTGAAATAGATCTATGTATGCCCCAGTACACCCCCATGGTTCTGAACATTGCTAATAAATATAGACAAGGTTATGAGCAATGTCATATGAAGTCATTCTAAACTACTGATAATACAAGTCCTTGTTTATGCAAATTAATATTTGTGCTTTTACATTAAGCATCTAAGGAGTCAATGTATTTCTTTGTATGCCTCTAAGCATGCACCGTCATTTGTCCACTGTCAACCTTAGACTTGTGGACAACCTTACAGCAGACAGGCATAAGAATATCACACTCTTTTTTGTTCTTTTGAAATATCTCTTATTTTTTCCCTGTTTTAAAAGCCTTCAAGTATTTTAAATCTGACTAAATATCTAAATTTGTAACTTTATCGTCTCGTATTGATTTTACATTTTGATATTCACTTTTTTGCACTTTATGATCATAGCATTCTTTATACAATGTTTACTGTTACCTATTATATAACACTCATCTGTTATTCACATACCAGTAATCTATTTCTAAATTATCTGTGTCTATCATTATATATATATATATATATCACTATATAATATATATATATATATATGTATATCAACATTTTATTATCCTTCATCTCTATCATGCAACATTTATCTAGGTCATTATCTATCAATTACCAATATGTGCATTATGCGCCATCAATCTATCCATTTCTGTCTTTATTCTTCACACCAGTTTACTACTAGAAAATTTCATCCTTGTGCTTTCAGATTCCAGACAGGATCTTTTTTAAAAATTTTATTTAAACTTTTTTTACATTCCAGATTTTATCTGCATCCTGCTCCACCCTCTGACTGTTGCATATCCTATACCTTCTCACTGCCCCCATCTCTACAAGGACATACTCAACCCCCAACCCCCACCAGACCTTCCCATTCCCTGGGGCCTCAATTCTCTTGAGGGTTAGGTGCCTCTCTGACTGAACTCAGACCCAGCAGTCCTCTGCTGTATATGTTTTGGGCGCCTCATATCAGCTGGTGTATGCTGCCTGGTTGGTGGTCCAGTGTCTGAGAGATCTCAGTGTTCTAGGTTAATTGAGACCATTGGTCCTCCTACAGTGTTGCCCTCCTTCTCAGCTTCTTCTAGCTTTCCCCTAATTCAAACACAGGGGCCTACAGCTTCTGTCCATAGGTTGGGTGTCCATATCTGCATCTGACTCTTTCAGCTGCTTATTGGGTCTTTTAGAGGGCAGTCATGATAGGTCCCTTTTTGTGAGCACTCCATAGCTTCAGTACTAATGTCAGGCCTTGGGGCCTCCCCTTGAGCTGGATCTCACTTTGGGCCTGTCTCTGGACTGCCTTTTCCTCAGGCTCTTCTCCGTTTTTTTTTTCAGAACACTAACAATTATAGGTCAGAGTTGTGACTGTGGGATGGCCCCCCTCTCCCTCATTTGATGCCATGTCTTCCTGCTGGAGGTGGGCTCTGCAAGTTCTTGTTCCCCAGTGTAGGGAATTTCATCTAAGGTCCCTCCCTTTGAATCCTGAGAGTCTCCCACCTCCCAGGTCTCTGGTACATTCTGGAGGGTCCACTTCCCCCCTCCTCCCACTTGTATTCTACCTCCTGAGGTTGCCTGTTTCCATTCTTTCTGCTGGCCCTCAGGGCTTCAATCCCCCCCCCACACACACACACACCTAATACCTGATCTTGTTCCCTTCTTCCCCTCTCTGTCCCCTTTCACACCCAGGTCCCTCTCTCCCTTCACCTTCCTGTGATTGCTTTCTTCTCCCTTCCAGGTGGGATTTAGGCATCCTCACTTATCCTGGATATTCTGTACTTTTTCTTCCTTCCTTCCTTCCTTCCTTCCTTCCTTCCTTCCTTCCTTCCTTCCTTTCTTCCTTCCTTTCTTTCTTTCTTTCTCTAATATCCACTTATTAGTGAGTACATACCATGCATATCCTTTAGGTACCTCATAGAAATGGAGCTCTGTCTTGAGGCTATAGGTCTACCTGTGGAGGTGCTTGGGCTGTTGCCCTTATGTGAATGATGGCCATAAATCTACAGAGGGCTGCAGCCTTGTGCCAGGAACCTGCCGTTCCTTTAGGGTCACTGGCGCTTCTACCTTTAGCTCAACTAGGAACCAGGCTGCCTTTTACAGTCCTACATCTCGGGGTCATTTTGATTCACATTTCCCTGATCACTAAGGACTTTAAACATTTCTTTAAGTGCTTCTCAACCATTCGAGATTCCACTGTTGTGAATTCTCTGTTTAATTCTATACCCCATTTTTTGATTGCCTTGTTTGGTGTTGTGGTGGTTAGCTTCTTAGGTTTTTTATATATTTTGGATATTACTTCTATCAGATGTGAGGTTAGTGAAGATATTTTTCCCAATCTGTGGGTTGCTGATTTGTCCTAGTGACTATGTCCTTTGTCTTACAGAAGCTTTCCAATTTCATGAGGTCCCATCTATCATCCTATACAAAAAAATACTCATAGTAAATGATAGAAAGATGATATACATTTAACCATGGCCCCTTAATATAAATTTTATTTAAAAACATAATATGACTTCCAACTATCAGTCTTACATGTTAATCATAGAATAGATTTTTAAGAGTACAAGATTATGAACTCTCCAGTACCCTAAACTGTAGTCCATGGGAATAAAGGCTCTAGCTAGGCACCAGTTCAGATTCTTCATGTCTACTTGATAATGCAGGTTTTATCTTTAGCAATTGGACCCTGCCGTCAGTTTATTTTTTTTTAAACTTTTATTGCATTATGATGAGAAAAGTTACATGATTTCAATTTATCTGAATTTGTTAACATTTAAAAACATATTTTAAGTAAATAGAATTAAATCACATTCTTGCTTCCCTTTTGTACTCCCACTCCTTCCAGAGACCCCCCCTTCAGTACCTACAATATCTTGTTTGTCATATTCCTTAAAATTTATAAAATATTATAACAATAAAAATAAGTATTATAAAAGTTGTTTGATATAAAACAACAATCAATTTAACAGTCTTATGTAGATGCTCATCTACAGCAATAGTGAAAATACATTTTTCTCAATATAAATTTTAAATAACTCCAAACATATTAACTGTATACTTCAAAACAGTACATCACTACTGGTATTTTCCTAAATGAACATAAATATATAAAGTCTTTTTGTTTGTTTTGTATTTAGTAGAGTTTAAAATCTTGGCTCTTACTGTGGTACAAGCCTAAAATAAGAACAATTTTTAGACTTTGGAAAAGCATTCATCTCAAAGAAAGAGTAACTTATAAAGTCCTCTTCTTCAAACTTGATACAAGAGTTACAAATGTTAGGCAAAGCATTCATTCTCATTCTTTGTTGTTCTCTTACAAGCCCCTTCCCAATTTAATTGTCTATGTTTCTTTTGGGTATATGAATGCTTTTGAAATATATAAGTTGTTCTGAAAACCATAGTGTAGTGTAAAGACATGAAATAAACAATACTACTAATAGAGAGGCTGAGATAGGAGAAGCAAGAGTTCAAGACCCTTATGTTGCACACAGCAAGACACTGTCACAAACAAACAAGCTGAAAGTGTATATAGATTGTACAATATTGGACCTATTTCTTCAATTACCAAATTAGAGAGACCATTGGATGACAATCAACAAATTTCTAATTCCTCATATTATTGGATTTTAATCGATTAGGATATGTTGGTAATATTAATTTTCATATTAAGATATTAAGAAAAAGTAATTGTCACTTCCTGTTGTTTTTGTTGTAAGAGGTGGAATTAGGTTTGTGTGGGTTTGTTGAAAGATTACCTTCTTGCTTCTTCTGGGGTGTAGTTTTGCTCCTTATGTTGATGTTTTCCATCTATTATCCTTTGTAGGGTGGAAAGATATTGTGTAAATTTTGTTTTGTCATATGGTAACTGAGAGTTTTGCTGGGTATAGTAGCCTGGGCTGGCATTTGTGTTCTCTTAGGGTCTGTATGACATCTCCCTAGGATCTTCTAGCTTTCATAGTCTCTGGTGAGAAGTGTGGTGTAATTCTGATAGGCCTGCCTTTCCTGCCATCAGTTTTTAGAAAGCAAACTTTAACAAAGCAGGAATTGGTTTAGGTTTCCATATGCACTCTTTGTCCAACAACTCAATTTTATGTAACCTATTTCTGGCACCAAAGGTACTCTGCATTCTACCAAAGAAGAAACATAGACACCAATCCAGATACAAACCCTTTGATCTCCAATGGTGACTGGCCTGCTTATAAGATATGCTGGTACACTAGTGACACAAAAGTTGAAAGAATAACCAGCTAGTATCTTATTAGATTTAAGACCCACTCCATGAGTTGAAACTCTCCAAAATACTGCTCGGGTGGCCAAGAACCTGAGACTAGATAGGCCCAGCACCTAGAGTAAAACCAAACATTACTGTTCAGCTAAAGAAACATAGCAGTAAAATGACTCATGATAATATCTTTCTGTACTTATAGATCAGTGTCTTGCTCAGCTATCATAAGAGAAGCTTCCTGCTCTGATAGATGAGAACAAACACAGAGACCAACAAGTGGACAATGTGCAGAGTGTGAGAGAACTTGGGACACTCAGTTCTAAATGGGATGTTTTCATCATATTTTTCCACTCAGTGGCCAGTGAACACTGCAGAAGAGTATGCAGAAAGAATGTAAGACCCATTGGAGGTGGGAGACACCGAGGAAATACATATTCTAGACACAACCACATTGATACATATATGAACTCACAAAGATGTGGCAGCATGCACAGGGCCTGCATAAGTCTAAACTAGATGAGGTCTCAAAACACAGAGGGGAAATGAATACAAGCTCCCATCACTAAGCCAGTTAAAAATTGCTCTTACAAGAAAATGTGTTTTTTTCCAAAGGATTCTCACTGGGTATGCAAACCACACTGAAGAGCAGGCCTCATGCCTATCAGAGATGGTCAATATAAAATTACTCAATGATATTTTGGGAGGTTTGTAGGGAGTGGTTTAGTTTGTTTTAATCTTATGCTATTTTGAAGCATCTATTTTTACCTCATAAGTCTTTGCTTATATGGAATTTCTGTGGTTTTAAATGTGTATCTCTGTATCTGTATATGTTTCTTGTGCTTTTTATTTGGTTCTTTTGTTTGCTTATTTATTTGTTATGTTCTACTATGGTTTCTTTGGTTTTTTATTTTATTTAAATGCCTACTTGTTTTCTGTTCCAAGAGAGAAAGAAAGAGTATGGATCTGGATGTGTAGGGATGAGTGAAGAATATAGAGGAGTTAAAGGAAGGAAAACCATAATAGGAATATATTGTAAAAAAGAAATAAGTTTGCTATTTTAAAAAGTGGGAACTAATACAAAGTTAAGTCCCAGATTGCCTGAGGTGGAGTTCTAACTTCACAACTAAGAACTATTGTGTGATTCTTATTATAATTTGTGTTTTCCATGAAGACTGTAGTGACAAAATTGCTTTCTAGGATAATTGCATACATCAAATAAAGGATATTCAAGGTCTGTTTATGTGGATTAAAGGCTGCTAAAACAGGTATGGTAATTACAGTAGGCTACTGAAGACAGATTTGCTGTGACAAATTTCAGGGAACAGGGGTCTTGAAAGAGCTTCCCTCTTATATGAGCTTTACGTGATGAACTATGTCATCTTCAGCTTGATGAGATCTAGAATTGCTTGACCAATGGGCCTCAGAATATGCCCGTAGAAGATTATATAAATTGAACTTAGAAAGACTTGCTCACTATGTGTAGCACAATTCTCTAGGCAGGGCATCCTGGATTTTATAAGAGTTAAAGATCCCAAACTGAACACTAGAATACTGGAATTATTGCCCTGCTTTCTACTCTTGACTATCATAGTACTGTGACCAGTTGTCTCAAGTGCCTCTATGGTGATTTCTCTAACATGGGGAAACTTGAAACTGAATCACATAAAATCTTGATCAGTTAAATGGCTTTGCTTTGCTGTCTTTATTTCTTTTTAATGCTAAGATTCTTCAATTTTGGAATAAGAATGTTTACTATGTGCCTAGGCAGGGAGGCAAGAGTGGGTAGGCGGGTGAGGGAACACCCTCAAAGAAACAGGGTGGAGGTTTCCAGGGGGAAGCAGGAAAGGAGATAACATTTGAAATGTAAATAAAGAAAATACTCAATTAAAAAAAAAGCTATTAGATATTAGAAGTTAGCAAGTTTTGTTTTCTTCATCTCTGGGAAGATTCATAGAAAACACTTGTGATGCTGGTAGGGAGAAAAGGGAGTAATTATAAAATATACTCAGACACATAATGCAATCTACTTTGAGAGAAAGGATTTGGCCAGAACTTCTCCTACTGGTGAAGGAAAAAAATTCTATTCAAGTCCATTATAGAAATATGGCTTGGCTAAGGGACCAATAAACAACTAAAGAAGTAAGAAACTCAAGTGAGGATTCAACTAGCTGGAAAAGAAATAAATTAAAATTAGCATATTTTGGGTGAGGTGTACAAAGATGCATGCCAGCTTAAACACTGGTCAAGGCCATGTGCCTGAGATGTACTCCCATGAGAGGCCAGGGGGTAAACCACAAGGTTACAGAACAGCCCCTTCCTCCTCGTACTACTACCAAACAGAACACTTTAGTGTAAGCAAATAGGCTACACTTTGAAGAGTTCTGAGTTATCATGTGTGCACATTCTCTGAGCAAGTGAACAGAGAAGAGTGTATAGTAAGAAGAGATAAAGATAAAAAAATGACAGATATTGTTGCCTCTAACTCTTATCATGCTATAGCAAAAATGAAACAAACCTCCCTCATCATTAGATAAACACATATTTTCAAATGAATATTTGTTTATCTTATATTATATTGCTTGAGTCATGTCAGCTGTTGACATGGAATTATAAGATGAGAAAAGCAGAATCCAAACAGAGAATATAATGACCACACTTAGCTATAACATAGATTTTGAAATAATCAGATGGTCGATTTAAATATCTGATTCATATTCCAAAGTTATGATTGAGATAATGGTCAACATCTAAACGCAGATAGAGTATGCACAAAAAGACATGGAAACTCTGGTTTTAAAAATTCCAAAACAGTATTCAGATTCAAGTAAAACTGGGACTACACTAAAGATTGTCTTTGACAGGTTTTCAGCAGAGTGTGCATTGTTGAAATTAGAAATAGTGAGTCTGAGGTTTGGTGAGTAGGAACTTCCTAATTAGAAGTATATGGGAAAAACGAAAATCAGGAAACATGGAATTCCTAGAGGGTATTTTGAGAGTTTAAACATCCATACCATTGTAACAAACATGAAACAAAGTGTAAAGCATCACAAATGATGAGGACAATGGTTAAAAAAAAAAAACTTTCTAAAAATAATTACCATCATAAAAATGGAGATCTGGAAAGTTAAAAAATTGCAAACAGGACAAATATTATATAACAAGAACAAACTATATTCATAGGTAAAGCATAACCAAACTGCAAAAGAGTCAAATTCGAAGACAGGAGAAATACACTCTGTGTAGAAGTTTCTTTGTCAGTGGCACCATCATATTATGGGCTCATTGATTCTAAACAGTCCTATTGCTATGACTTGGGGATTGAGGCTATTTCTCTCCCATGTAATGATCCCCAGGAAAGATCATCAGGTAGGATCAGTCATTTCTTTAGTGCTTCTGTACATTCTGAGAGCACTCCCTTCTAATCATATCAACTTCTGCAGAAAAATGTATAGCACCACCCTGGTAAGTTCAAGGTGGAAAAAAATGTGCAGGGACACTTTGATAAATGGCCATTGCTGCCTTCGTCACTGCGGATCTACTGTGACTTAGCTTTATATCACAAAAATAGTTATGAATTGGAGGATTGGCAGGAATTTTTGGCAGTCTTGGCATGCATATTTCTCAAATGTCAAAGGGTCTACAGCAAAAACAGGAGGTGGCTGGGATGGTTGGAGTAGACAGTAGAATTATTTGAAAAAAAGGTCCTTTTTAACCAAACCCATTCTGTTTGACAGTTCTAAAAAAGAGGTTGTTTTCTTGTTTGTTTTTTGTTTTTGTTTTTGTTTTTGTTTTCACCTCTAAGTTAATGGAGTTCTGACTGATCTCCTCATTGTAACAAAAAGATTAATCTTAAAGATACCAAGTACAGCTACAACATTGGATTAGAGAAGGCAATTAAAATATAGCAGGGCAGCAGAAAGAGACTTTCAGAAAGATCTTAACTATACCTGAAGTCACACCTGAAGCCGAATCCTCGTGTGAGGTAAATGTACAAAAAGTAAAGTAGGAAAAAACAGTCCTAAATGTGGTTCTCACTCATGAGACCATGGTGAGATTTCAGACATGTTATCAAAACAACTGCCACAAATAAAACACCCCACTTCTTAGCAAGCACTACTAGCTGAGGGGCTCTCATTGGTATCTGCCTCTTCTCTTTTGAAAGTCCTTATTTTAAATAGTATTATTGATCATTTCTCTCATTCTATAGCACACACAAATAGGATTAATGTCAAAGACAAGTACTCTCATAGCTAGGGAGATAGTGGCAGTAAATTGTTCCTGATGACACATCTGATAATAGTCTGGCTCTGCATGAGATTAGACAATATGCCTTTTGTGAAGTGCTTTCACTGTATGTTGATTCTGGGCTGTGGTTAGGTTTCACAAGAGCCCTGTGTCTCAACATTTCTTCTACTTCTTATAAGACACAAGTGTTCTGTGTATACATAACAAGCAGCCATTGTTTTTTGTTCTAGCAAGTTACCTTTAAGATTAATATGGAATCTCTTTCCTCCTTGGCTTCTGCTGACTATACTTTAGATTGTTCATGATGACAAGTCCTAGGAAGGACATGAGATTCTCCATCTCATTAGCTCCATCTTTCTTTCTGTAAAGTGATGGGGAAATGGATCTAGAGACAGGAAGTGGCTTAATCATGACCTGTTAGTTGTCACTTAACCAACCTTCACTAGACCCTATTACACAGTGAAAAATCAGCATCCTTTTCCAGCCTGCCTCTGAAGTGCCAGGAGAGATAAGTTAGCTAATGCATGCCACTTAAGAGACTGGTAAAAATTGGTAAGTAGAGTGTGATTGACAGTGATCATGAGATAAGATTTAGTGAATGTGATTTACCTACCCTGACTCACAGTACATGCCATACTAAAAGGTAGAGGTATTTATTTTTTCAGTTTGAGAGTTAAGGAGCCTGTGCCTGATGTGTTCTATAATAATGTGGGATGAGGCACGGAGTTTACCCAGGGAATTCAACAGAGAAGTGTCAGTATAGGTGTGCTGTTTGAGGTAGTTCTCATTGGATCACAGTTTTCTTATTCACAGCAGAGTGTAGTTCCAATATGAATTCATTGTAAATGGCTCTTTTGGAGAGATTACAAACAGAAACTGCCTATACTTTCTTAGTTTCCATTTTGATGCTCTTCTTCCTTTAATGGGGTTTTGACTAAGGACTGGCAGAAAGATATCTTCAGAGAGCTCAGAGAGGTTTTCAACCTGCCTCTTGGTTCCCCACTGGTACCGTGATTCACTGTCAGAACCTTAGTCTCCCATGGTATCCTGTCTGAGTACATCTCTCAGCACCTTGTGTTGTCTTTTCTGGCTTCTACAAGTATGAAACTGTAAACTCTCAGAAATGTAGACAATACCCCCAAGGACCTTAGCCATGCCATTCCTGCCTATGTGGTAGTGTTAAGCTACTGCCACCTTCTGGTAGTGTTAAGCTACTGCCACCTTCTGTCTAGCCCATGCATTGCTAATGCAAACCATTCCTGCAGCTACCCTGCATGCCCTGATAATTTACACTCATCCTGACCTGCAGTATTGCAATCCAAAATATGTCAAGTCAAATGTGGACCCTGCCCGAAATTCTCCACAGGCTCACCTTTTGAAGGACAGTATTTGAGAAGACAGCTACTTCCTTCCCACTAAAGTGTGCTCAGTGGTTTTGGCATTGAATTATCTAACCAGCCATTTCAGTAGTGATGGGATATGAATGTTTTAAGTGCAGACTTAGGAAAGGGTAAATAAATAGAGTAGAGAAAAGAATAACTTTACATTGTCTAAGTAGCAGAGGATTCCTCTGTGTTTTTTTCCTCTGGTGTGCCAAGGGGTCAGGCTTATTTTCGGGTGCATTTTAAAAGACTTTATTGTTATTTTTAGTTTTTTATTTGGGGGGGGGATGGTGAGGAGAGAAAGGGAGGGAGAACAATATACAGAGACAGAGACAGAGACAGACATACACAGAGAAAGAGAGACAGACAGAGAGACCAAGGGAGACAGAGACAGAGGAATGCAGATTCCCATGGAGGACAAAGGAATCGCATACACTGGAGCTGGATTTACAAGTGATTGTATGACACCTGGTATTGGTGGTAGGAATTCAGTTTGAACCTTCCAGAAGAGCAAGGCATGCTCTTAATCACTGAGTCACATTTTTAGACCCTACATATACTCAACAGAGACATTCATAGTCAATAGACAGTCTAAAACAAGATCTGCATTCATACCCAAGAAAGAATTGAGCTCCTACCTTGTTCTTTTGCTCTGAAGTTTTAGCTTAGGCCTCACTGGGAACTTGAGGCAATCACCCTGCAAGTCAGGAATCCTATAGTAAGTAGTCTTTGTTCCCTTAAAAAGATTCTAGTAATGTACCGCTTGCCAACCTGAGATGTTATTCTCTTTTTCCATACAAAGGACTTCATCTTAATGCAGTCAGATGGCTCCCCAAAATGAAGTTTGCCTAGGACCTTTTAAATATTCAGCATATGCTTACCTCATCCACATGGAGACACATGGGTCTGAGTGTGCTGGGTTGCCTCAGACCAGCTCCAGACCAAAATTGTTTAGTAAATCAGTGTAGTTGGTATGTGAAATAGTCCAAGACAAAAACTCCTGGTTCACTAAATTTTATTCCTTCATATTTCTATGCCTTAAGTACCTATGATAACCCTCAAATCTGTTTAAGTCTCAAGCCACAAAAAAGTCGATTTTATGATTCATTATAAGACACAAGAAATTAACAGAAATATAAACACTCACCCTAATTTGAAATCTATAGAAAGAAGTGCACTCACTCCGCCAATTGTCCTTGAGAGCACAGATAGTACAGCACTCTAGGGTGTCCTCGGCTGCTCTGTTTCCCATCGGCAGGACTTCTCTGGGAAGATGTCTCCATTCTCTAATAGTGGAGAACAGGATAGATGTCTAACGCTCCTTGGAATCCATCTTGATGACTTTGGAGAGTTTACATTCCTCAATTAATTATTTATTATTGGCTAATTTTCAATACAAGTGAATATGTCAGACTTCCCTGGGTTCAGGGACAATGATGATCTGAGCAT
The DNA here is from genome assembly GCA_019843815.1 of Montemys delectorum. NCBI lineage: Eukaryota > Metazoa > Chordata > Mammalia > Rodentia > Muridae > Montemys > Montemys delectorum. The sequence goes on along the minus strand of JADRCD010237115.1, from coordinate 7,728 downwards.
TATAACCCTGAGTCTGAGATTCCTATGCAGAGTTGAAGCCCTTCCTTGGCACCGATCCAAATGATGTCAGGACAGAGTCTCTGCAGTTTTCATGGCTTCATGTCCCAAAATCAGACAGCTGAAGTTTGCTAGACAGAGAAAGTGACCTTGGCTTTGCAAACTTCAACCAGGTCAAATTCTACAGCTGTGTCCTTGAATATAGTTCCCCATAGTTTCGTGCTAGGATCCCATGCCTTTTGGCAACAGTTTGCATGTTTAGGTTTTTCATGTCAAGCATAAGCAAGTACAACTTCCCACAGAATATGCATTTTAACAATAATTTCTGTCTTCTAATAATCTCCAATCTACTGTGTAACCTGACTTAAAATGCAATTTATATTACTCTCTGTTCTTAGACACAGTCACACACATAAGAACTTCAGTACCTGTTTTGAAATCCCCCCATTTTTGGACATGGGGTTTCGCTCTATAGATTTTCAGCCCTGGCCAACCTGAGACTCATTATGTAGAATAGACTAGCCTTGAAATTACAGAAATATGACTGCCTCTGTCTCCTAGTGATGAGTTTAAGGTTTGTACCACCACATCCAGCTCTGCTTTGAAATCTTACGCGGAACCTTTAATTATGTGATCTGAAGAAAGTGAGTGAAGACAGCATTAATCAGAGCTCCAAGTATGAATGCAAGAACTCACTGTAAATCACATCCAGGAGAAAAGTCAGACCCTGAAGTTAGGTTGACCAAGGCAGACCTTATGCAGTGCAATCTCTGCTACTAAAGAAGAGGAGATGCCCACACAGAGTCGGGTTTTAGGACCTAGCTAGCTCATGCAGTTAAGAAGAAACCTTCAGTGAGGGTCAGTGCATGCTTCATCTTCTCTCATTCAATATCAACAGCAGTAGCAGGATGCCAGAATACATAAAGATCATCTAGAATATGGTGACACGGCAAACACAGGGACATATCCAAGAGGAAAGGTTTTGAGCACTCCGGGAGGAATCTAGATCCTATTTCTTCTGAGTTCTCTTGGTCCAGGTGGTGCTGGAGGCTTATTCAGTGAGCCTGACACAAACTTGAATTTCGATCCAGTTACTTCCTAACAAAAAGTTTCCGGAAGCCGAGCTGAGAAGTTCCTCAAATACATCAGCAAGGGCATACAAAGGTGAACAGTTTTGAGCTACCTATAATTTTCTGTCTTGCTCTTTCGTAAGCAGTGTGGCAACCTTTCCTGTGGGTGAGACAGAGCCAGTGAAGAGCAGTGCCATCATTTTATAACTATCCTGGCCTCCATAGTCACTAACAGCCTCCTCTTCCCTGGAGGTAGAGATCTGAACAAAGGTCTCTCTTCCAGAAATGTCTTCTGAGACTTTCCAAACTCCCATCATTTCCTTTCTAACGGGGAGTCTCCTCTACAAGCCAAGCTATAAGAATACACTTCAGCTTCCTAGTGTCTGACACATACAAAGGTACAAACACTACAATGTAGACAGATCGGTCAGTTCTAGGAATGGGCTTGACAGAATCTTAATTGAAAAGCTTTCCCCTCCGGAAGCTATGCCACTGTTCTTGGCATTGTCATGGTTGTTGTAAACTACCACAAACGGTGTCCTAAAATCTATGAATCCTTAGCCATGGACATGCCTTCTTTCACTAGCACAGTCTCACTGATATCTACTAGTGCCCCCACACAGTGCTCTAACTACAAAGTCCCCTTCTCCCACCTCAGCAAGATGTGGCCTCCAAACCAGAGTGAGCTAAACCTGAAATGGAAATGTTTCTTCTTCCATGCACTGTAGCTAAGGATCTGGAGCTGCCTTCTCTGGGCATTGGAAGGAAATGTGCATTCAGCCTGCTGCATGCGCGACTTCCCCTCCACGGTCTGCAGTTAGTCCCTGCCAGGCTGATTCAGGCCTTGGATGATTTACAGAAGAGAGAGAAGGCGAGCGCTCGAGGCCTATTGAGTTGGAGCGTGGCATCTGCTGCACACTGAGGGGAGAGGTCAGAGGTCATCGCCTGATTTTGATAAAGCAAGCCAGATTAATTGTCTCTCGTAATCCTGTTTGTCACGGTAGATATGCAAGGGCGTCTTTGTGGCACAGGCTGACATATGGGCCGGCCTGCTGCTTGCCTATTCAGGGGCCCAGCACATGTTCTCCCCAGTTGGACAAGTTCCCAGAGCCTTGTTTGCCAAAGGAGTGGGGCCTCCTTCTCCTATTCAGCCATCCCTCATCTCCACCAACAGGCTTTCTTCTAATCTTAAAACCTGCCTAGGCTATTGAGAGAAGCAGCATAAAGGGGGAGGGGGGAGCTAGAGAGAGAAAGGAAGAGAAGGGGGCTGCTGAGGAAAGAAAGGGGGCTGAAGGGGGAGAAAGCCAGACACCCATCAGAGGCAGGAGTGAAAGACTCTTACAGATAGGGGTGTGAGATAGGGGCAGAGAAATATAATTACAAAAAATAGCAGCCGTGTCCTTCAGGCAGAGCCTTCAGGGCTGATTAGAGCTGCTCTCCAAAGCTGAATCTATCACCAAATTATACCCTGCCTCTTCTGTAAAATAAATGTTAATAAGAGGTAATTTCGGCCCTCCTGATTGTTAAGCTCAATGGAGATAGATTTTTTTCCTTCCTCTATGTATGTGTTTATTGTAATTTCTGGAGGGCTTTTTGTTCTTCTTCTTATTTTTTTTTTTGTTCCAACCAGAATTTATATTGAAATACACACACACATACACACACACACACACACACACACACACACACACACACACACATTCAGTGATTCACCACAAGAGCCAGAAAAACAAAGAGCAAATAGCTTGAGCATTATAATAATGAAGGAATAGATAGTTGGGCAGTTGGCCACTAATGGTCTTCTGTAGAATATTCTAGAAGTATGGTCCCTAGGATTTAGAAGAGAGTAAGAGTAGAGAGATGGAGAAAAGAAATGTAGATCTTTCTTAGTGGAAGAGGAGGGGTCCTTGTTCTAAATAGCTTTGCCTTTCGTCAGTTTAAAAGCAAGACCCCCCCTTTCATTTGCATAATCATTATTTTGAGTTGCTGCCAATTCTTTTGGGGGCTTTTACATTTAAAAGCACAAAAACGAGAGACAATCCTGTGACAGATCTTTTGAAAATGTTCTGATGATGTGTATTTATGAACAGATCCAGAAATGGAGCAATTAGAAACAATGAATAATAATCTTTGGAGTAGACAAAGCAAAGAGAGATTCAGATATGAATGTCTGATCAGAAAAGCTCTGAGGCAGACATCCCTGGGTCCTTACAGTGTGGGCTATATGAGCACAGAACAGAGACAGGGCTCTAGATGAGACAATTGCTGGACTGCCTAGGCCAGTGGTGTCAGATCATGGAAGCTGGTTGGGGATATTTCTGAATAAGCACTCTGGTTGCTATTGTAATACTCTTCTGAAAAAAAAGAAAAAGAAAGATGAAATGATTGTCATTGGTTTTCAAGGGAATTCACATTCAAAATTTAAGACACTGAAGTAAGACATCCGTAAACTGTTTTCTTATGCTAGGTAATAAGAAAATATTTTGTTTAGTTCTACCCAAATCTCTGGCAACAATACACATCTTATTTTCATCATTAAAACATAATACCAATAGTTGTGCATTTATTCATTGCATAAAACAAATTAAAATGGAAATCTACAAAGATCTATAAATTATTCACATTATATTGTGACAGGGTGTTTTAAGGATGAGGTGAGGTAATTTGAATGGGAGCTTGGATGAAGGACAAATATAAGTTATATTCAAATCAGGACACTGTGAAACAAGAGACATCATGCTGTGCACAGAGGGCTGAAACTTGTATAAAAGGGATTTAGAAAAAAACTGGCAACCTATCTTGCTTTCTGTACAAACTAGACTACTATGGAATTTGTTTCAGGATCCTCCTGACCTTAAGAGACTAGTACCAGGAAAAGCCCAGGTAAGAGAACAGAACATGGCCAACCTGTATTTAGCACTGCCTCTATCACCTTTTAGGATATACTGAGTCGAGGGACATCTGAGATGTTTCTAGTTCCTGGCTATTATAAATAAATCTGCTATGAACATAGTGGAGCATGTGTTCTTATTTTATGTTGGAGCATCTTCTTGGTTTACACCCAGGAGTGGTATAGCTGGGTCCTCTGGTAGAACTATGTCCAATTTCCTGAGGAACCACCAAACTGATTTTCAGAGTGGTTGTACCAGCTTGCAATCCTACCAGCAATGAAGGAGTGTTCCTCTTTCTCCACAACCTAGTCAGCATCTGCTGTCACTTGAGTTTTTGATCTTAGCCATTCTGACTGGTGTGAGATGGAATTTCAGGGTTGTTTTGATTTGCATTTCCCTGATGACTAAGGATGCTGAACATTTCTTTAGGTGCTTCTCAACCATTTGGTATTCCTCAGTTGAGAATTCTTTGTTTGGCTCTGTACCCCATTTTTAATATGGTTATTTGGTTCTCTGAAGTCTAACTTCTTGAGTTCTTTGTATATATTGGATATTAGCCATCTATTAGATGTAGGATTGGTAAAGATCTTTTCTCAATTTGTTGGTTTGCTGTTTCCTAAGAGACTCTGACAGTACCCAACTAATACAGAACTAGAGGCTCACAGCCATTGACTGGACTGAGCATAGAGTCCCCAATGAAGAAACTAGAGAATGGACCAAAGGAGCTGAAAGGTTTACAGCACCTTAGGACAAACAACAATATGAACTAACTAGTACCCTCAGAGCTCCCAGGGACTAAATCACCAACCAAAGACTATACCTGGTGGGACTTATGGCCCCAGCTGTATATGTAGCAGAGGATGGCCTAGTCAGTCATCAATGGGAGGAGAGGCCCTTGGTCGTGTGAATGTTCTATGCCCCAGTGTAGGGGAATGCCAGGACCAGGAAGTGGGAGAGGATGGGTTGGTGAGCAGTGGGAGAGGAGAGGGAACAGGGTTTTTGTTTTTGTTTAGTTTTGTTTTGTTTTGTTTGGAGGGGAAACTGGGAAAGGAGATATCATTTGAAATATAAATAAAGAAAATATCTAATAAATAAAAATAAAAAATAAAAAAGAATTTGCATCTTAAAAAAAAAGGATATACTGAATCTAATCCATTATGTCAATATGATCAGACCCTATGGGAGTCAAGTACTTTTGGCTCACCAGGAGAACAAAGACAATCCCTGGTAGCTTCAGCTCATGCTTTACAAAATTATTACGACACTATCTTCCTTTAATTTGACTAGTTTACGTTTTGTGTATGTGTGAGTATGTGCATGTGCACATGGCTGTGGTGGCCAGATGTTGACATCAGGTCTCTTTCCCAGTTTTTCGCCAACTTATTTTTCAATCAAAATGTCTCACTAAACTTGGAGCTTACCTATTCAGCAAGACTAGCTGTTCGGTGAGCTCCTAGAACTAACTCATCAACCTGTGCTTTTGTGGAGCTGAAATTATAGCTGGATGGCTGGGAATCCAGACTCATGTCCTCAGACTTGCATGGCAAGTCCTTCATCAACTGAACAAGGTCCCCAGCCCATGGGTAATTTTTATTGATTACATTTATTTGTCTTATGCCTCAATTTCTTTTCCCAGGTTATCTACAATGCCTTGTCAAATAATGTTTCCAGGAGTCAAGTCAGCTTCAGGAGATCTCTTACACACGTACGGCGAGAAGATAGAGAGCAGCCTTCCATGCTCTCCATCCTCTGTCAAGCTCGTGCCCTAGTTTACTTCTTTGCTGCTGTAATTAAACACTGACCAAAAGCAACCTGGCAGAAAGACGAAAACAAAAAAAAACAAAAAATAAACAATAAAAAAAAAAAAAACCAAAAATGGTTTCTTTGGTATATAAAGTTTACAGTTGATTGTCAAGGAAAGCCAGGGGAGGAACTCAAGGCCAGAAAGGAGCTAGGAACAGGAGCCAACCCAAAGGCAGTGTCACTTACTGGCTTGCTTCCTTTGCCTGCTCACGCACGTTTTCTTATATGCCCCAAGTCCCTTTGCTTAAAGATGGCACTGAACTCAGTAGTTCATTCTCTCTTGCATTAATTAACAATCATGAAAATGCCTCATAGACAAGTCCTCAGGCCAGACTGGTGGAGAAAAATGCCTCTTATTAGGTGACTCTAGTTTGTGCCAACTTGACAAAACCTAACCAGCACATTGACCCCTTATCAGCTTCACATATTGTCACATCACTATTCAGTTATAACCTTTTCTTTCTTGTTTATTCCCATGTTTCTCATATTAATGTCATAATGTAGAACCTAATGCAACTTTAAAGTCCCATAATCTGTAAAAATCTAATGTCTCTGTAAAATCCAAAGTCTCTCAACTGTGTGCTCTAGTAAAATAAAAATAAAGTTATATGTTTCTTATTCTAAGAAGAACAAATCAAGTTACTGTTACAATTTAACTGAAGAAAACAAACATCCAGAAGTATGACTCAAACAATCCAGTTCATGTCAGACATCTGAAACTCACTCATAGTCTTCAGGGTTTCAGAGGCTTGAACATTTCCAAGTCTATATGCAAAGCAGAGCTTGCCTGGTAAGCTGAGACCAACTCCACTGTACACCCACTTCTGTCATGTCCGCTCACACCACAGTCCTGACATCTTTAGCATACTGGGATCTCTCTAGATACTGAGGATTCATCTTCAACAATGGACTCTCCTGTTTTTGTTTTTTTGTTTTGTTTTGTTTTGTTTTGTTTCGTTTTGTTCTGTTTTGTTTTTAACAGTGTCAAGCTTCAGCAATTTCTATGACTCCTTTAATTCTACAGCTAACTTGCAACCAAACAAGTATGCATTACCAAAGTCGTCTTCCAGCTAGCGACGCAGTCTCAAACCCTCTGGAGCACTTTCCTCGGAAACTTCACAAGCCCGACTTACATCATCTGTATTTACCACTGTCTTCAAGTTTTTCATAACAACTCATCAAACTCTGAGCACTGAATTGTCCTTCCTACTCAAACCTCCAAACTCTTCAACACTCTTCACAGCAAGCAGCTCCTTACCTTACCACTACCAATTTCTAACTTTATCATGATTCGCTTCCTACCGATGTGATAAAGCACTGACCAAAAGCAGCTTGAGGGAGCAAAGATTAATTCGGCTATAACCAAAGAAATGTTCAACATCCTTAGTCATCAGGGAAATGCAAATCAAAACAACTCTGAGATTCCACCTCATACCAGTCAGATTGGCTAGGATAAAAGACTCAGGTGACAGCAGATGCTGGAGAGGTTGTGGAGAAAGAGGAACGCTACTTCACTGCTGGTGGGATTGCAAACTGGTACAACCACTTTGGAAATCAGTGTGGCGGTTCCTCAGGAAATTGGACATAGTTCTACCAGAGGACCCAGCTAGACCACTCCTGGGCATATACCCAGAAGATGCTCCAACATGTAATAAGGACACATGCTCCACCATGTTCATAGCAGCCTTATTTATAATAGCCAGAAACTGGAAACAACCCAGATATTCCTCAACAGAGGAATGGATACAGAAACTGTGGTATATGCACAGACACAGACACACACACACACACATACACACACAAATTAGCTAATGGAACATAGACAAAATAATTTTGATCTCACTTTCAGTGATTTCCTGCCCAAGAGAGTGATTGTGGATATTGACCAGTTTGTTTCGTAAACTTTCTCCATGAATGCAGGATAATAAAGGACATAGTGGTGAGGAGAACTGACTGCCCACCACAGG
>JADRCD010237113.1:25377-43367 GCA_019843815.1 Montemys delectorum | reverse complement strand
GTGTGTGTGTGTGTGTGTGTGTGTGTGTGTGTGTGTGTGTGTGTACCTCCCCCTGGGGTGCCAGGAGCACCACTTCACTGCTCAAAGGAAGCAGAATGCAGTCCATAATGCAGGTCCTCAGTCCTTGTTTCCCCAGGTAGAAAACAGTGGAGTCTGGCACAATTGCTGTGAGTGCCAGTCTCCTGTGTACTAAGGCACCGCTGGCATGGTGGTACAGTTGGGATCAGGAGTTGGGAACAGGAGTCCCTGGTCCACTCTTCCTCTCAGGGTCTCCACATGCCAGACAGGATGGGGGAGGCAGAGCTTGGGAGCAGGGAGGACTTGAGAGAGAGAGGCCTTTTCTGGGAGACTTAGGCATAGCTAGCTCTCCCTTCCCTGCTGCAACCCTTGATGAAGAGATGGAGATGGTCCTTGCTTGTCCAAACTGTTTTATTTGATGGCAAATATAAATGCATACACCTTACTCAGGGTGAACCAGGATTAAATGCCTTCTGAGGGAAGAGGAATGCCCAGGAAGAGAAGCTCATTGGTTCAACATTCTAGATACCTCATTAGCATGAAGAACTCCATGTTTTTATGCTAAGTGACTGTACTGGCTGGTTTTGTGTGTCAACTTGGCACAGGCTGGAGTTATCACAGAGAAGGGAGCTTCAGTTAGGGAAGTACCTCCATGAAATCCAGCTGTGGGGCATTTTCTCAATTAGTGATCAAGGGGGTAGGCCCCTTGTGGGTGGTGCCATCCCTGGGCTGGTAGTCTCGGGTTCTATAAGAGAGCAGGCTGAGCAAGCCAGGGGAAGCAAGCCAGTAAGGAACATCCCTCCGTGGCCTCTGCATCAGCTCCTGCTTCCTGACCTGCTTGAGTTCCAGTCCTGACTTCCTCTGGTGAACAACAGCCATGTGGAAGTGTAAGCTAAATAAACCCTTTCCTCCCCAACTTACTTCTTGGTCATGATGGCTGTGCAGGAATAGAAACCCTAACTAAGACAATGACTGATTATCAGGTCCTCTCAGTGGGGTATCATGGTTATGTGATCCAGAGCTGGTAGAGTTTGACAGGGTGCTGGCCCCACGCCTTCCATATTCAATTCTGAGTTTCACTGGGTTTGGCCTCACTCAGCCTTACCAGTTCTTCTGTCTGGTGGCTTGGTTCACTTCCCCACACACTCCAACAGTGAGATTCCTTCAAGAGTCCCTTCAAGAGTCAAAGATCTTTCTGGTGTGGAATATACATGGTGAATTTGTGACTGCTGATCACCATGCAGGAAAGGAACAGGGTGCTGTGGATATCAGGGAAAACATTAAGAAAGGAGGCTCATATGCCCTGAATTCCTGAGTTGCTCTATCATCAGATGATTTTCATGGTTAGTAGAAAATATAATTACTTCTAGTCAGAACAAAAATAATCTGTCATATGCCTATAAAGTAATGATACATCTTTCAAATGCACATTTGGAAAACGAATCTTGCTCATTTAGTTTCACAATGTCCAAGAAGGTGAGGCCATCTGTCCATGTAGTTGTAAGACTACTAATGTGTATATTCTTTCCAACCTTATTAGTGTGATAATAAACATTCTCTTTGTTGTTCTAATATATTTATTATTTATTACAATCAAGAGGTTGGCTTCTTTATTCTTTAATCTACATGTTAGTAAATAATGCTAACAACAACAAATAGATATTTAAAAAAAACATTGACCATACTGGCCTCTGCAAAAGTGTATATTCTTCTAATACAGTCAGAGTGAAGTGCAGGACTCTACTGGAAATGTAGACCTGTTTGTTGGTCTTACCTCTCAGTTTTCCCTTCCTGTTTATTTAAAGAAAATACAATATAGTGATGTGCAACACACCTGTGGTATCTGTCAGTCCTTTATCTTCTAACATAGTGATTCATTTAATGTTAAAGATGCCTGGAATCTCTACTAGTTAAAGTAGTCATCACAATTTTGCCCTAACCTAAACCAAAACCTAAGTAGCAAAACATAGTTTCCTTTGAGAACTTACTGGAACTGTCAATTGGCAGCCTGAAATAATCATCCCCAAGAAAGGTACTCTTAATAGACTGTGTCTACTTGTAATTATGATACTTATGGCCTCATTGTAAAAGTAAATATTCTATATTTCCAGTTAATTTGTTCATCAAACAAATACATGCTGGCATTCTCCTCTTCCCTAGAGGCAATAAAAATCAATATGTTATATAAATTGTTTATATAAATTCTTACATAAAGTTATTCTCCCATGAATAAACATCTTTGCTAGCTTGTCTGCAGAAATTCACTTCCGAGATCCTTGTTCAGCTAATACGCACAGCTATGGGTTTTGTAAAGTGAAGCCAATGCCGTTTATAAAAGCCCTGTACTGTGCAACTGTTTGCTTTCAGAGGTAATATTTGTTTTTACTCTACATCAGCCAATACAAAGATGTATGTTACAAATCACTGGAAGGAAGAAAGCAGCCTGGTGTGTATTTAAGATGATTTCAGATTTCCTTAGGGATAAAGACTCTGCGGGGTGGCACACTAGAAAATGGAGCGTGTGTCCTTCTATACAGTTCTCGGTCACCACAATTTGCCTTATCCCGATACCACCACTACCTCACGCTCTTTCTGTTTTTTTCCTTTCATTTTTTTTTAATTGTTTTCATGTATGTGAAGGAGATGGGAGCATGCATACAGCCTTAGGGAAATCTCACCTATTTTTTAGGACAAGTGCTGGACTCCAGTCAAAGCTCCATGCAAAGATAATACACTTCCCAACTCCCATACTCCACAGCAGAAGTCAGCAGCTCTGAGACCATACCAGGAACTCAGCTGCCACCCCAAAGGCAGGCTTTGGAATTCTTAGAATGTGAATGAAGCAAGACAACCTATAAGATGGAAATAGCAATGAGAGAAAAAACTTCAGACAAAATGACAAGATGAGAGGGCAGAAGAGGAGGGAAGAGACTTCAAAGACAAGTGGGCATGGACATGTAGATGGAGCCACAGTCACAGCCTAGGGTCTCCTGGGAAGAGTCTCCGTGGTGGTGGCATGTCTCTAGGGCAGGTTGGCCTGGGGCATATACAAGGGACAGTCTTGATTGGCTGACATGGGAAGGCCTGGCCAATTATGGGTGGCACCATTCTGTAGTCAGGGGCCCTGAGAACTCAAAGTGGAAAGAAATAGCTGAGAGCAGTCTAGCAAGGGTGTGTGCGCTCCTGCCAGGGATGATGTCATATACCAAAGTTCTTCCACTCTTGATTGCTTGCCTGTGGGGCACAAAGAGGTATATGGGGTGGCAGCTGAGTTCCTGGTGTGGTCTCAGAGATGCTGTGGAGTATGGGAATTGGGAAGCGACTGCACAGAGCCTTGACTGGAGTCCACCACTTGGGTCTCCACCTCCCTCTTCCTCCATCCTTGCCTCAGCCCAGCAGCTGCCCAGAGATAAGCTGGCCATGACCAAAGTCAGATTTGCACTCATTTCCAGAGCTTAGACCGTGAACCGAGTCGTCTGTCTTTACTCCATTCTGCTTCTCCTCTATTCGTTTCTTGGTTTGGTCAGCTGGTAGTATCCAAAAGTTTGCATCCTATATGCCATTAACATAATATCATGGTTTAAATGACAGTGGCCCCGTGGGCACTTTTGTTTGAATACTAGGTCCCCAACTGGTCAAACTGTTTGGGAAAGATTGGGATGGCCTTGTTGGAGGTGTGTCACTGAGCTGATTTAAGGCTTCAGAAGACTCACCCTGTTTCAGATTATCTCGTTCTGCTTCCCGTTTGTGGTTTGGGAGGTCTGCTCTTAGCTGTCCCTCTACCTTGCTTTCACTCTGCCATCATGGACTCAAACCCTGAAATTATAAGCCCAATTACACATGTTTATTGAATAAGTTGTCTTGGTCATGGTATTTCATTACAGCAATAGAAGCTATTACGGACATCATTTAGGAAAGACGAGTCAGTGGCATCTACCTCACAGGAGCAGGTCCTCCGTAGGCCAGGTGGAGGAACATTATATAATGGTCCCATTGCAAGTCCTAGCCCACCCTTTCCTCAGTCCAGTCTCGAGCAAATTCTGCCCCACTGCTGTTTCCTGCAATTTACCTCCAGCCTCATCTCATAGACACTGATGAGAAACCAAGTTCCTCAAGGCAGGTGGTTTGGGGCCCAATGCTTAATAGTGAGCAGACCTCAGCAAGCTTGGGAAAACAGCGTCTTCACTTTACTAGCAGATCCCTTCACAGAGAAGCCTGCTGTAAAATCTGCGCCAGACAATCGCCTCACATCAGTCTCTGTCTTGTTCCCAACTGCATCATCTTCCCACACACTTGGGGGTCTGGGTCAGTGTGTGTAAGAACCTCCACAGCTGCTCTAAGATCACTATACATGTGCCTGTCTCATCAGAATTCCATCCAAAATTGATGTTGAGAGACCCTCTATCACCAGCTTTCCTAGCTCAAGTTAAGCCGTTGAGACCTAGAACTTTCTCCCTTTTTCCTGCTAGGTTTTAAAGTCAGGAGGTTAAACACATTTGTGTTTCCCTACTCTCTGGGGCTCTCCTCACTATGAAACTCCACTGGGTGATAAGCAGTTCACTGAGTCCTTCAAACTTATAACTCAGTTTCTTACTCCTTAAAGTTAGAATAATAATAATATTTTGGTGAGCAAAAATTAAAATGTATAATAAATTAAAGCTGCTTGCAAAACCTTAACCATAAACATTTTACAATTTTGGCTATTTCTTATTTGTATTGTTTTCAGATTTCTGTGATGAGCACACAGCACTTTTAAAATTCATGCTGTAAATAAAAGGCAGTATCACTCTGGCTCCTAATAGACATGGAAACTCTCATAGTATTTAAAGCTATTCCAAAAGAATGTGTCTTTTGAGCTAGGGGTAGTAGCACGTGCCATTAGTGCCTCCTAGCACTGTGGAGGCAGAAGCATGTGGCTCTCCATAACTTGGAGGCCAGCCTGGTCTTCATAGCGAGGTCCTGGCCAGCCAGGGCTATAAGGTGAGATCTTGCCACAAGCCCCTCCCCAACAAAAGATGCATCTTTTGTGTGTTATTTAAGCATTCACCAAGAGCACAGGCATCAAGCCAATTCTGTAATTGCCATAAATTTACCATATTGTCAGCACATTAGGCACTGTTTGATTTTAAATCATGCTAAAATATATTTTACTTCTATGCTGCTGTGGATCATATAAAAGATGAATCTTCTAGCCAGTTTTTACAAAGATTATGTGTTGTGCTTTATAAGTATTGGATTGTTAATCTCTTAAGATAAATAACTGCCACCCCATGTGTCTACAAACATGAAAGGGTTATTTTTTTCTGAAAGATAATGGGATCTTGTCTATTCCTTCCAATTTACATTTAGATGAATTTACATTAATCTGTAAATAAGTGTCATTGGCATAACACAGGAATTGCCATTGCAGTGCCTGCTATGGCACTTGATGCTGCTGATGGAAAGATGAAAAGAGCTGTGTGTCCTTTGATGCTCACTGTACATTCCCACTCAGTAAATTAATGCTGGGAGTGTGTATGCCCTTCTTTGCACCCCTAGAATCCATTTGCATCCCCTGGCCCATGGCACCTTCTCATATCACATATCTCATATCTCATATCTCATACCACATCCCTGATCCTCCTCTCTCTCTCTCTCTGATGTTGAGATCCTTATGAGTATATTGGGTCCATCTGGATGACCTATACAATATCAGCCAGTCTTAAAATCCTTACTTTGATGGGAGATGACAGCATTCATGGGTCCCAGGGACTTGAATGTACATATTGGGAGGGAAAGCCATTATTCTGTCCACTACACATGTGTGCCTTAAAACTATGCCTGCCAAACTTGGAATCAGCCATTGCTGAGTTAATTCATTTTCTGTGTCATTCTAGTCAAATCGTGTTTTTTAAAATACCTGAATTTATGGGGAATGTTCTGGAAGTTACTCCCTCTTGTCTCCTTGAGGAATGAGGGCCATTGCTCCATCAGCAGTTGAACTCTGTCTGGGGACAGCTGTAGATACAGATGTAAGTGACAGTTATTTGGGGCACAGAACTGGGTCATTGTCAACTGACACTAGCATTTGCTTTGTGGTCATGTCAGAGTTTGAAGAGGACACACAGACTCAGCCTCCTGAGCAAGGGAGGGAGGTGAGCCTGAGTTGGGGCTGGCATACTCACAGCCTTTAAAATTCTTGTTATTTGTTAATACTCTAAGCATCCTTCTGAAGGGTTGACCTGAGGCTATGTATTCCTGAAACTGTCCCGCAGTTTCATGAACTGGGTTCTCTCTCGACCGAAGGGAGAAGAAAGACCTGAAACACAAGAGCTCGAGAACAAAGGAACACGAAGCCAAGTTGCATCCCAATCAAAGCTTCACCTTTACTTTTGGGGGTTCGGGATTTATATGTACACAGGAAAGTGAAGACTGGATCTCTAGGTTACAGTGACATTTGCATAACATAAACAATCCAGGAGTCAGGGAGGGGTCAGGAAAGAGTCAGGAAAGCCAGGCTGCTGGGCTTGAGTTCTAAAGGGCGGTGGCTCCAGGTGTCCTACAGGTCTCAGCTCTCAGTTCCGGGAAGAGGTTGGAGGTGCACCCCATGGTGGGGGAGGAGGTCAGTAGCAGATGTCTTCAGGTAGCAGATGTGCCAGCTAGCAGACATACCTTCCTCTGGAATCCTGGAAGGCGGAACTCAGAGCAGTGGGCCTTTGTCTTGGCACAGCAGGCATGAGCTGAGTCTCAGGTTGCAAGCTCCGATGTCTCAGAGTTGAGGCAGGAAAGGGAGGGACTTAACATATTCCCTTATTAATTGTGAAGATTCATGCTTGTTTCCCTGTGTTTGTCAGAATCTGGAATGTGCTGGCTGTTTCAGACACGTAACTAATAAGTTTTTGCATCTGTTGCAGAACATCCGTGTTCATGTGACTAGACCACACATTTTTCTCTCTTGAATTTATAAATAAAAATTGCAATAGTAAAAATATTAATATTGAATGTTTACTAGATTCCTATTACCGGTTTAATTTTTATGACATATCTTCTGAAATGATCTACTAGAAAATTTAGGAAAGCTGCATGGAACAGGAAGATGTTCAGAGCATCTTCCTAGCCAGTGGTACTTGCCTGCAACCCAAGCAATTGAAGGTGGAGACAGAAGGATCAGCAAGCACTTCAAGGCCAGTCTAGGCTACATAATTAGTTCAAGGGTAGCCTGGCCTACATGAGACCTTGTCTCAAACAAACAAAAAAACAAACAGAAAAAAAAAAAGCCACATACAATGTCTCATGCCTTGGATACCTGTATCCCAGCATCTGAGACTGAAGCAAGAGGATCTCAAGTTCAAAGCCAGCATGACCTACTTATAAGACCCTGTGTCAACAGTATTAGCAGAAAAGACTCCTGCTCCCTCCAGGAATTCTTCTCAGTTTTCTGAATATCCAAAAATTATAAATCTCTAAGGAACACTAAGAAGTTTGGACTCTGCCTTTGCACCCAAGCACTGGTTTGTTTCCGATTCACATCTGCTCAGCACACAGTGGGCTCTTGCTCTGTGTAAGGCACCGCACTGGACAACAGTTGAAAGGCAGCACTTCAATAAATAATTGAGTAGAGTGAGAGCAGCCATGGCAAGCCTGGGGCTTGAGTAGGGATATGATAGGGGAAGACTGGGGACAGAGATCCTAGGTCACATTACAGAAGCGTACCTGTTTCAGACTTGGGATCATGAGCCTGCCCACTTCTGAAAGGTGGGGCTAGGAACACCATTACATCAGAATATGTATGAACAGCAAAGCTATCTGTTGAACTTAGTGGCACCTGTCAAGATAGACAATGACCCTCCCAAGAGCATCTCTCTTCAATCAGTATTTAGAAACACAAATAAAACACTCACTGTCCAAAACATTCTGAGAACTGTGCAATTTTGTGGTTCTTTATTTTGTAAACAAGCTTATCTCCATTTCAGTTTTAAATGACATGTCTCCATTGAAAACACTGTCATAACCTGAGTCTAGTAGCACATGCTAGTCCTTCACTCAGGAGGCTTAAGCAGGAGGATCATGAGTTCCAGACCAACCTGTTCTATATAGACAGACCTTGTCTCAAGAAAAGCAACCACTAACAAGATACTATTAGTCATTAGTAGAGGAATAACAGCACTTAGATAGAACTAAGCCTTAGATAGAAAAGAGAACAGAGCATAAAGGTCACCATATAGTATGTGAGCATATGATGTTCAACTTCATCTGTAATAGGAAATGTAAATTTAAACCACCACATCCAAGCAAGGGACAACACCAGACACTGCCATCATGCAGAGAAGCTGTATCACATTGCCATTGAGGATGTAAAATTAAATTGTCAGTCATCCATCTGACCCACCAGTTACAGTATACTCTTAGATATTTATCCCACTGATAGCAAAGCAAAACATGTTCCGGCAAAACACACACACACACACACACACAGAGAGAGAGAGAGAGAGAGAGAGAGAGAGAGAGAGAGAGAGAGAGAGAGAGAGAGAGAGAGAGAGAGAGAGAGAGAGAGAGGAGAGAGGAGAGAGAAGAGAGAGAGCTTCATTTGTGATAGCAAAGTCCTGGAGAATGACAAATTTGAATAAGAAGGCTAGCTATTGATCATTGATTTAATCAGACATGCCTAGGTAGTAAACCCTGGTGAACAGGGTTCACAAGCTCCTGAGCCTCACAGCTCATGGAGGAGGGTGTCACCCAGGAACATCATGCCACTCCCCTACACCTTGTGCTTTCTTTACTGTGGCCTTTCACCAGCATCCTCTGTGGTATCATTTATGACATAGCAAGGGTGTGGGTGCAGACTTGCTGGAGTTCCACAAGCTACAGGAGCAGGTGAATGGATGCAGGAATGGAACTGAGAAAGACTCCAGCTGTAGGTAGTAGGTTCTAAGTTCTCCAGTCCCAGACTGGAGTGAAGTCTGAGATAGGAGGCAGTCCTATAAAGGACTGACTCTTTAAGCTGTGGCATTTGATGCTCCTGCCAGGACAAGTTGTCAAAGCTGAATTAACCCAGCTGGTGTCAAATAATTTTTTGTGAAAGGTAATTGTCACCCCACATGTAATCATAGAAATATTCTGTATTGTGTGTGAGTGGGGGAAGCAGAGGGTTTATTTGCTTTTTATTGTTTTATTTTTGTCTTCTGAACATCCAGATGCCCTTTACTTAGTAAGTGGTTGTGATTATTTGAATTAGCCATCATAGGCTCATATATTTACATGCTTAGTCCCCTGCCCCCATCCCCACTAATCTTTATGAAATGTTTGGAAGGATTAAGAGGCGTGGTCTTGTTGGAGGAGGTGTGTCTCTGGAAGTGTGCTTTAAAGTTTCAAAAGCCTATGCCAAGCCTGCAGCCTCTGGATTAGGATATAAAGCTCTCAGCCACTGTTCCAGTGCCATGCCTGTCTGCCATGATGATCATGGACTAACCCTCTGAAAGTGTAAGCAAGCCCCCAATTAAATGCTTTCCTTTAAAAGAGTTATATTGGTCATAGTGTATCCTTACAGTAATAAGACAGTGACAAACTGAGACATCTGTGCCATAAAATACTTCTCAGAATTAGAAAATACATTATTGGGACATGTAACAGTGTGGTGACTCTCAGGGGATTATTGGTGAATGGAACAATTTGAAAGGTTCAGTGCTGCATAATTCCACTGTTGAAGCATTCTGGCCACATGAAGAGAGCTGCAGTTGCTAGGAATTAAGTAACTTAGAGAAGACAGTCATTGTTCATATCAAAAGTCTACACATTCTATCACCATGCCCAGGCCTCAGAGAACATGAAGGGAGATGGGGTGGAAAGAGTGTGAGAGGCAGACGTTGTGGGGGGTGGTGTGAAATTCTGTCTTCTGAATAGGACTTCAGTTGCAGTCATGAACAAGACCTGCACAACCACCCCTACAAGATAGCCAACACTCCAGCCTGCTGCTGACACTGGGCTCAGTAGGTTACAAGAGACAAAATGACAGGCCATGAATGTGGGATGGGATGCTTTGGGAAATGTTCACAGGAGAGTGGGAAGGGAGAGTGGGCAGAGATATGATCCAGATACATTATATGAATCTATAAAATTGTCAAAGAGTACAATTTTAAAAGATAGCACTAAGTATTTATGATACTTAGGCTCCTTCTATATCTTAACTGTGGAGATATACACATGAGTGCACCTAGAAATAAATATAAGTATAAGATAAAAATAAGACCGGGATCAGTGGAATACATAAATGCCTGTTTCTGCAGTGTAGGATACCTCTGCAACAAATGCAATAGGAAGAGTCTGGACAAAGAATGTATGTGGTCTCTCAGTATTATCTCTTACAGTGAAATTTATAAGTATTCCAGAATTAAAGGCAAAGTGTAGGTGGAGGACATAGGCTCTGAGGCTGCAGAGCATCAGCCTCAGTTTCCTTAACTTTACTGTGGGTTGATACTTGTCTCATTGACTTGTTGTGAGAATTAACTTAGAGTAACTAATTAATTCTTGATAGGGTATTTTCCATATCACACATGCATGAGCTGCTCTTTATTCACAATGACTCTAGTAAACATTCATTCTGTAATCTAACACTCGGGAGGAGCAGGCTGGTCTCACCTAGGTTTTGTAATAACACTGGGTGTTCTGTGCTCAGTGACTTCTGTTCATCTCATTATTCTCTTGTGTCTTTTATTCCCTTGTTCTGTTTTTCTAGGTCAGACACTTGGCTTGGTTTTCATTGAGTTTCTCACTTTCTAACATATACATTTAAAATGGTGCATGTCTATTTAACTGTTTGTTGTTTGAGCTAGAAAGACAAGAGTTTCATATTGCCAGGCCAACATCTGCATTCTCGTGTAGCTGAGCCTAGAGGGTCAGGGGTGGGTCTGATTTTAGTCAAAGAATTACTTGCATCTTGGTCTTGGTGGTGCATGCCAGTAATCAAGCAGATGAGAAGCTGGAACAGGCTGAGCAATAACTGGAGGCCGGCCTAGACTACACAGCCACACAGAAAGAAACCAGAGAAGGGAATTAATTGCAAATATGTTCTCTTGTTTCCAAACATGGCCAGGGGCACAGGGAACTCTTTCTTGTGTAGGCTCTGACCTTGCATTATGGTTTTAGTGTCCATTCTTTGAAAGGCCTTGGGTCTGTCCTGTGCCTCAGCATGTAGCCAGTGTTTGTAGGTGCTTCATACATGATTGACATGAATATGTGTTCTTTAATTGTCAAATGTAGTAGTTATCGTTCAGTCCCTTGATTTTACTTGTGGTTTAAATTTTCAGGATCCCTACCAATATTTGGTCCAGTTGACCTAACAGTTATACAGTGAAAGTGAAATTTTCCTCTGTGGTCATAAACATGTCATTTCCTCATTGATCTGTCAGCTTTTACTGTATAATTTTTGGCTGTTTAGCTACAACTCATTCCAAATTGATATTTTCCTGATGCATGCTGTTATAATACAATGCCACCTTTACAGCAGCCCCTTTGCCAATACTTGCTCCAGTAGTCACAGTGTGGTGTCAGCTCTTTAGTGGTGTGTGCATGTGCATGCATGTGTGCGTGAGTGCATGATGAATCTGTTCACAGTGAGAATTTCTCCTTCTCCCAGTCAGTTCCCTTGCTCTGTCCGCTAAGGCGTCCACTTCCTGAAAGATACACCACTGGGGTGTCCTGATTGAGGTACGGGTTCTGGGTTTAAACCCTTAGCCACATACAGGCCTGAGATCGCATCTGCCTTCTGCATGATGGTTTCAAAAGTAAAGCTTTCATTTTATGAAGCCTGTCTGCCATCCTCCCCCCTCCTTGTCCCCAAACCTACCCCAGCACAGATGCTGCCTGCTCACTGCTGCTCATGGTTTGGGTCTTTACTTGTGGCTTCCAGGAATTCTTGTAGCTCGTTCAGCTCTGCATTTTGAAGAAGGTTGGTTCAAATCTTTTCAGAGTTTCTGGACATTTGAGATCTGTGTTATGGAGTGGCCTGGCATGATGCTGGGTTCTGATCTGGCTGAGGACAGGGTATGCTGTTCAGCAACCATTGCTCAGCCTTCCTGGAATGGGACATTATACAAATTACACCAGCTCCTAATGTTTGAATGGATATTGGATTGTGGGACAGTGAAAGGCAGCCTGTTTTCTGGTTGAACTAGATTTAAATCCCAGAAACCCAGCAGATAACTCTGCAAGGAACTGAAGGAAGTTTGCCATGCTCCCAAACACTAGACTGCTGGCAGGAGGCCTTAGCTCCTTAATTCTATGGCCATCAGTCATGTAGGGCAGTGCCCCAAGCCCCTGGTATTCTGTCTGGACTCCACCCCCAGATTTACCTGACAACAGCCAGCTATGCTCCTCCCCATAGTTACCTAGCAACTGCCAGAGAGTCTTGGCTCACTATACAAGGGGCTGCTTGCCCCCTCCTCCCTCTCTTACTCTCTTATTCTCTTTCTTAATTCTTTCTCTTGCCTCTTTCTCTCTCTTGCCCTCTTGCTCCCCTCTCTCCGCATTTCCTTCCTCCCTTTCTCTGCCTGGCCATGGCCAGCCTATACTTTTCTATCCTCTCCCTCTCTCTGCCTTTCTCTGCCTCTACAGCCCTCTTAGTTTCCCTTCCTGCCGTGACAATAAATGCCTTAAAACCATGAACTGCCTCTTCTCATTGGGACCACCATGTTAGAGCAATGGAGCAGATCTCCTCTAAAGAGTCATGCATCTAATCTCACATAGAAAACCTCTCAGCATTCCCAGACACAACTTTCACAGAGCCAAGCAGCCCACCCAAGCAAGCCTAGGACACTTGTCCCCACGAGAACCAGCCAGAGCTCTCCTCCTGCCCTTTTCCCTTCAGCCCTGGGCTAGAGCCAGCCCCGCAGGACCCCACTCTGTTCTCAGCTCTTCCACTGCATTCAGCAGTGTCTGGAGTATCCAAGAATGAGAACCTGTCATCCTCAGCCTCTGTGCGGGCCCAGGGACCCTGAGCCAACTCCAGCAGGTTCATGGGGACTTGAGACTGCACTTCCCATGTCCGCCTCCATGAGCAGCCCTAGCCCTGTGGCCAGCCGGATGTGGGACACCATTTTAACCCACATTGGATCCCTGTCATGTGTGTTTTTTCCTGGTTCTGAGCCATTATGAATTCGAAGTGCCTGCAACTGGTCCTTAGAATGCCAAGACTTATTTATAAATTGGAGCAGTACAAATTTATAGTTGTATATAATAAGTAGCATTTAAATCTTACTACTGTTTAGCCAAAATTGAACTGGACTTGTTTTGAATATTAGATATTTCTTCTAAGGTTTTTAATTTTATTTAATTTTATATGTATAAGTATTGTATCTACATACATACATGTGAGCCTGGTACCTTCAGAGACCAGAAAAGAACATTGAATCCCCTAAACCCAGAGTTGCTGTCAGTTGTAAGTCACCATGCCAGTCAGTGCTGAGAGCCAAGCCTGAGTCCTCTGCAAGAACAATGGTGTCTTAAACACTGAGCCCAATTCTTCCCTAAAAGAGATTTTTTGTCATAACTTTCCAAATTATATGTAAGACAAGTATAATAGTGATCTTACTGTCAAAGGAAAAAGACTACATTAATAGCATGCTCAAAATATGAACTTTAATAAGGAATAGGTATGTAAATTATAATACAGTAAGACAATACAGTTAAACAGTACCAAATACAATGATAGCATGCAGTTGTATAAAAAAGGCACATGACATATTTGCATGTCTTCATTCATGTTTTAAAACCGTATGAAAGAACATTTATCTTTGTATTATTCCCGAGCTTTCTGGTTTGGGGATCGTCTAAATGTAAAAAGTAAAGCAACTAGAATCCACCAAATTTTTAAAAAACATTTCACAAGTCAAAGCCCATTTCCTGCTCATAGACATTAATGTGGTCATGTCAACACCTTGGCTACGCCCAGGGCTCATCCCCAGAAGCACTGGGTCCTGACTTTGCTGTGAGTTACAGCAACTTTGTGTTTTCTCCTAGGTCACCTTCCGAACGAGAATCTATCACTGTAATATCAACAGTCAGGGCGTAATCTGTCTGGACATCCTCAAGGACAACTGGAGTCCAGCCCTGACCATCTCCAAAGTCCTCCTGTCCATCTGCTCACTCCTTACAGACTGCAACCCTGGTGAGTGCCCTGGGTTTGGTACTAGGTTGGAGCAAGGCACAGCTGCCTTGGACCCTGTTACTGCTGTTAGCTATCTACCCTGCTGCTCATTACTGTTGACTTTAACTTTCCATACTCTGTAACTATGTTCTTTTTAAATTGGTTCTTTTCTTTTATCTTTTTAAACCTATTATTTACCCAAAAGTCTTAAAAGATAGTGTGATAAAAATTAATGAATAATCATTTTAAATGAGAGCATGTATTTTTAGAATGCATTAAATTCTCCTGCAAAATAATAATAAAAATTCAAATTGAATAGCTTAATCTTTAATTAGATACCAGTAGACATGTTAATTTGAGAAACATGGGCTATTAAAACCTTATGACAGCCAAGGCGGCACCGCAACAGATGTGACTTTGAGTAAAGGAGCAGCCGGCACCTGGTAATCTGTTAGCAGAAGCTGATGGCCCCGAATCAGGAAGGAGGGCTTGCCAAAAAGCCAGCATAAGCCACTGCAGTGCTTAGTGCTCAGGTTCTTAGCTCTGTGTCGTCTTCTGCATATGATCGTGTGCATTTGACGACTCTATTTTAGCTACACGACAAACTAACTGTGGATTATCTTCATCCTTGGGTTGACTCTGGAAAACACAGAGTAGTCTGTGTTCGTGCTCCCCATGGAAATTGCTTTTTTCAGTATTTTATGAAATCCCATCTCCCATTGTCAAATATTTTTAGTTCACTGGATAGTACAGTCCACTTAGGTGACACTGAGTGACAGCTGACTGTTGCTGCAGGCCCATGCCTGCAGCACTCATTTCCTTCTGTCACATGATGTTGCAAGGAAGCTTTCTTTGTTCTTGCTTCTGTCTTGTTGGTGTATGGCCCGTTAGCTGTGAGCACCTGCTTTCAGAAAAGGTATCCTAAGCTCATCTCACCTGCCTTCTGTCTAGACAATGTTCTCAGTAATTCAGTGCTATGGGAAAGGGGTTGGAATTTTTGCAGTTTAGTTCATTGATATTGGGGTCCAGGAATCGCCTCACAAATCATAAAAGCACTGATCTCAGTCAGACAAGGATAGTTTATTGAGCATATATCCCAGGATTGATTGACCAGGGCCATGGTCAAGGTTCAGCAACTGACCATGACCCCGAGTTAAGATACTACAGAATTTTAAGCTCAAAGTCCATAAACATTTGTGTCAAGTTATTTCACCAACCAGGACTTAGGGATAGGAGATTTCCTTAGGAACATATCTTAGTTGTACACTTATCCTGCTCCCATTGTTTCGGGTATTCAACTGTGACAAGGGACTTGCCTTGTCTAATATTCATGTCCTAACTTGTCTACCAAGATAGGACTTGTCTAACATCCATGTCTTAACTTGCCAACCAGGATGTCAGTTACTGATGTACATGTCTATTCCTGCCAAGTTAGGATGTCAGTTTCCAGGCCTGTCTTGGGAGCGTAAACTTTACTTGACACTACTCAAAATGCAAGTCATATTCCAAACAGTCCTTATATTGGTGCAGGTGTCTCTCTTATGTCGAAGCCATCCCAGGGCAGCTTTTAAGGGCAAACACCATAAAAACTTCTACAGGGTGCAGGACGAGTTGTTGGGTGGTTGGTTTGGGTTCGAACTTATTGTGGATAACTATACAAAACAGTTCTAGTGACTTCTATTATGATTGGTTTCCAAGGACACAGAACATAACAGAATATGTAATCAGTCTTGGCATTAAAAAGTTTCCTTTCTAACAGCAAATGTATAAAAAGTTCGCTTATAAGTGGCAGACTAGCCAGGGAACTGCTACCTATGCCTTAACATTCTATCTATCCCTTATTTTACCTACGTCACATCAATTGATTGGGCTTCCTTATTAAGATGGTCCTCTTATTAAAACTTTTAAGGGGCTAGAGAGGTGACACTTGCTCTTGCAGATGAGTCAGATTGCACCCCCAGTGCCCACTAGGCACCTTCTATCCAGTTGTAACTGCAGAGGGTCTGATGACCATCTAGCCTCAGGTGTGTACATGCAAGCAAACACTCATGCACAGAAATAAAAATAAATAAATAAATAAATATTAAAATATTTTCCCAAGTGAAACGTTTAATTTCACTTGCGTCTGTTGCTTTGGGAACTGAGGTTCAGCTGGATTCTGCAGTCAGTAACTTACACTGTGGCCTCATGCCTGTACGCAGGCCTCAACTAGTTACTGTGGCTCTGACCTTGTGCTTGGCTGTTTCCTCTGCACATTTTCCTGGCCGCTCTCAGTGAAAATCCAGAGATTAGCTGTTGCTACACAAATGTCATTGCTCTCCGTGTAGCAGTTCTTTCTAATTTTGTCAGTTCAGAAGTTGCTTGCATTAAAAAGCTTTTACATCTGAACTTAGTATTAAGAGTCTCCTGCCTGCCTTTTACCAGGCATTCTGCTAGAGTTTTCCTCCTAGAAACCACCATTTATGTATTTTTAGTTTCTTTTATTATTGTATTGTTTGTTTTATTTTAGTGCTGAGGGTGGAGCCAACGTGCTGCCAACAGTGACTTGCTGTCAGTGCTGGGCGGCCTCCCCCCACGTGCTGACTCATCCATTCTCCCAGACTGATGTCTTCTCTGTCACAACTAGCGTCTTAGCTGTCCTCTTCCTCCAAGTTCTTTAAACCTTTGTGTCTGAAGTTCACCAAGGGATTGGCCAAAAGTATCAGAGCTGTGCATCTGGCCACTGTTAGTGGAAGACCCAGAAAACACAGCCTGGGAGAGAATGTTCAGTAGGACTTGCCGACAATCCCTGAGCCTAGGGGCTGAGGCAGGAAGAGTGTTAGTTTGCAGCTAGCCTAAGCTACATAATGAGCCTGTGTAGGGGAAAAAATGAAAATGAAGGAAGACATTGGAAAAGAGACACAATTTCTCAATATAAACAAGACCCTTTGCTCACTCTGCTCTGTCTCCTCAGAGCTGCTCATGGGGCAGCTCACTCAAACCGCCCTACCTTGAGAATGTCTGAATCGAGAGCATTTGGGTTGGATGTGTTCTTCGTTACTCTGTAAGTGAAGGCAATCAAAGATGGTGCTGATTTAAGACCTCAAGTTGTTAATTCTTTCCATGCTAGGATTAAAGGAATGTTCTTTTTTTAAGCAACAGGAAAGAATTATGTATTTTAAGTCAGAGATCTGTTTTTCTTAATATATCTGAGCTGACACTATTTTTCTTAACTAATATATCTAAGTTAGCATGCTTATTTTTTTCCTTATTGTGTGCTTTGTTTTACTCTGACCATCAGACAGCATGGCCCTGTTTTGAACCTTCCACAGTCCTACATGACCATCCTTTGGCATACATAGAATCTGTGTAACAGAGTTCCTCCTTTCCTGTAGCTTGGTCCACACTTTTTAAGTAGCTTTTGCTTATGCTGTCATTGTTTCTCTGAGCAAATGTGTTTCATTATAAGTTATTTGGCTGTTGCACAGCAAGTAAACTGTATACACACAGATTAAATGTTAGGCTTATGGGCTCAAAAACCCATGTCATAACCTCCCTGCCCAGAGCCTTTGGGTTTCCTTACAGCTGGGAGTCCTGCCTTTTGACATCTACAACACCTGTCAACTGCAAGGTTGAGGCTTTGAAAGCCGCACTTTGTGTGTTTTAGGTCTCGCAAACACTCATATAGTCTCTTGGGTGGGGAGATGGCTCTGCCCTTAATAATGCCTGCTGCTTTGCTAGAGGACCCAAGTTCAATTCCCAGCATCCTTAGGTGGCTCACACCACCTGTAAGTCCAGCTTAAGGAGATCTGATGGCCTCTGAGAGCACCTGCACATGCATGTATACATTCTCTCTCTCTCTACTCTCTCTCAT
>JADRCD010237113.1:0-17923 GCA_019843815.1 Montemys delectorum | reverse complement strand
ACACACACACACACACACACACACACACACACACACACACACGTGTGCGCAGAGGAAGCCTACTTAAGTATTTAAAAATGAATAAATGACTTGGCATATGCCCTGTTACTGAAGCCCAGAGTGTGAGAAAGCCCAGAATATGTGTCATACTTGTGAAAGCAGAATGCTTATTGAAGGTCTGTGTGCTCGTGGAGGACAGCTTTCCATTGCGTACTGCTCTGTTAGTTTTGGTACCTGTTTCTACACATGGCAGCATACCACAAATGGCCTTGATTTGTTCAGTGATAATGTAAGCTATCATCTGTGTGAATAAACTGAAGTAGAGTGTACACTAGCCACTTAAAAGTTGCCCTTTGTTTCTGGGGATTTCAGTTTGTTTTTCTAAATACCTCTTTTCCATTTGTATTCATTTTTCTGGCCATTAACAGTAGTTCTCTGGATTTAGACATAGACTAGCTTTTTCAGAAACTGTGAGTATGAACTAAATGAACTCAATACAAGGTATAAAATCAAGACATAAAATTCAGGCTGTTCTTATCTATAAACAACTGTCCTAACTGAAGAAGAAAGGAAACAATTGAATTTGCAATTGCATCAGAAAGGATGTATAGAGACTGAAGGGATGACTCAGTGTTTAAGAGCATGTGCTGCTGTTGGAGAGGACCTGAGTTTAATTCCCATCTATACCCCCCAGGTTCAGAGTGTCCTCTTCCAGGTGTCATGGGCACCAGCCACACAAAGGTTACACATACATAAATGAAGACACTCGTACATACTCATAAAATTAGAAATAAACAAATCCCTTTTAAAAAATACTTAGGAGGGCTGGAGAGATGGCTCAGTGGTTAAGAGCACTGACTGTTCTTCCAGAGGTCCTGAGTTCAATTCCCAGCAACCACATGGTGACTCACAACCATCTGTAATGTGATCCAATGGCCCCTTCTAGTGTGTCTGAAGACAGCTACAGTGTACTCGTATAAATAAAAAAAGAATACAAAAATTCTCACTGATTTAAAAAAAAATACTTAGGGATAATTTAACCAAGGAAGTCGACAGCCTGATTTGAGCATCGCTTAAAGGAAGAGTTCAAAGGGCATTTATAGTTATGACTCAAAAGAATGCACATTAAAATGTCTTTAGTAGCCAAGGCAATGCCTTGGAACCTTAGCCTCGCAGGATCCACTAATGTGCAGACAATTTTAGGATATTTGGGCCATTTGGAGCCTACAAAAATGATTCTATGTTACACCTGTTAAAATGGCTAAGATCAAAAACTCAATTGACAGCTCATGCCAGTGAGGTTGTAGATTAAGGAGGTCACTCCTCACTGCTGGTGAGAGTGCAAACTCACACAGCCACTTTGAAAATCAGCATGGCAGTTTCTCAGGAAATTGGGAATTGATCTCCCTCATGAGGACACTCCATCCTACCAGAAAGACAGTGACTTAGCCGTGTCCATAGCAGCTTTATTGGTAAGAGCCAGAAACTGGAAACAAACCCAGATGTCCCTCAACTGAAGAATGGATTTATAAAAAAAAAAAAAAATGGTACATTGACACAATAAATACATCATGAAATTTGCTGGCAAATGGATAGAACTAGAAAGGAAAATCACCCTAAGTAAGCTAATCCAGACCTAGAAAGACAAACATAATGCGTACTCACTTATAAGTGGATATTAGCTTAAAGCTAATCATCCTGCAATCCACAGATTCAGAGATGGTAAGTAACAAGAAAGGCTAAAAAGGAGATGTGAGGATCTCCCTGGGAATGGGAAATAAAATAGGTGATAGATAGACTGGGGGCAGATAGAGAAGGCAACAGAAGGGATCAGGGATACAGGATAGAGTGAGTACTGAGAGGGATGGCGATTGGAGCGGGAAACATTTCAGAGCAAGGTAGAAGCCTAGTGAAATGGAAACCCCATGGACTCTACTAGGTCAACACTGATGAAAACTCCTAGTAATGGGGGACAAGGAGCTGGAACCAGCCACCCTCACTGGAACAACAATCCAGCCATAGAACCTCTGACCTGCAGTTTTTCCTGCCTGCAGGATGTGTTGGTACCAGAGCCTAGCAGAATCCTCATCAGAGAGACTAGAGAGACTTTATCCAGCAATGGATGGGAACAGATGCAGAGTCATACAGCCAAACATTAGGCAGACTTGGGGAGTTCTGCGGAGGAGGAGGAAGAAGGATTGGAGGAGCCAGAGGGGTCAAAGACACCACAAGAACATGAGCCACAGAACCAACTGAGTGGATCTCATGTGGGCTCACAGAGATCAGGGAGCCTGGTGGGGTCTGACCTAGGTCCTCCGCATATAGGTTATTGTTGTGTAGGTTGGTGTTCTTGTGGGATTCCTAACAGTGGGAACAGGGGCTGCCCTCTACTCTTTTGCCTGCCTTTAGGACCTTTTACTCCTACTGTTGTCCAGCCATGATGTGAGAATATGTTCCTGGTTATTGTAGCTTGCTGTGCCATATTTGGCTGATACCTTTGGGAGGACTGCTCTTTTCTGAGAGAAGGTGGAGGGGGGTGGATCAGGAGAAAAGGGAGAGGGGATGGGAGAAGATGGGGAGGGAAAATTGCAGTAGGTATGAAATATATGAGAAAGAATTTCTAAAATGGGGAAAAAAACTATGCAACTTTACTGAAAATAATAAAAAGTGCTTGAATTAAAAGGAAAAAATTTAAATGGAAAAGAGTTAGACACCCAATGTGGACCTCTGGACTCTACACACATACCACATGTACACATGCACATGTACCACAGACACGAAAAACTAAAAGAAATTAAGGTCAGCAAAATAAGGTACAGGAAACTAATGTCTCAACACAAACACAACAGCATGTGTGCTGTATGGGCTGCACATTGCTAACCTTAGTTTTGACAGACTAAAATCACCAGCTATTGGCATTAAACCACTAAAGTTTTATATTTATGTTTTCCCTGGAGATTTAATTATTCATCTTAATTTTAGCTTATAACTTCATTGTAAATTGAGGATGGCTCATTAGAATAACCATGAGCCTTTTAAGAATTCTAAGTGTATTTGATTAAGCAGTTAGCCTTTCTCGGGGCAAAGAATCTCAGAATCCTTGGGTAGGGAAGGCTGGAAACATCCTGCTTCCTGCACTGGAATCAACCAGGATCTTGACTGTCCTCTCCCCTGTCCTGGTCCACACACACTAGCTTACCCTGGGGGCTCTCCTATGTCAGGAAACTTTACAGAGGCTTAGGCTTAGTCACAGCAGGAATTAGACTTCAGTAACTGAGCTCATTTGTATTTCCGATCTTAATCCACTTACTTGCACTGGAAGTTAAAAGAGGTTTCATGGTTAAAGAGCCAGCAGCCCTGTCCACCTGGAGCAGGTCTTTGTCCTTCCTACTTTGGTTTCCTCTTTTCTATGGCTGTTACAGGTATCTTAAGGCAAATCCTGGTATTCAATGCTTGTTTTCTCTTTGCATATGTAATTAATATTTTACTGATTTTTTTTTGTGCTATTATCAGCCCAGGTAATTTAAATATGTAAAGCTCTCTGGGTGCTTGTTAAACCTTATTTGCAAGAGAAAGACAATCACTATTTCTGCAGAAGCCCTGGTCTCCTTTAGAACCCAGCTCTCCCTCCTCCCAACTTTGTCCCTGCAGAGCTGAGTTCAATGCATGTGCTCAGTGGGTCCTCATAGTCTCCTTAATTTCTTTTATTGTGAGCCTTTTCATTTTATCTGGACTGTATCCTTTCAAGACTTCGGTAAACTTCAGAGTGACCATCTGAGGATGAAGCAGGCATCCTCAGTGTAAGCATTCCATGTGTGAAGAACTAACAAATGGGTATAACTAAAGGGGTGTGTGCCCCATTGATGTTTGCCAGCAAACTGACACAGACTGCTGAGGCGCAGATCCCTGGAGCCTGCATGTCTTGTTTGTTCTTCTAGGCCTAAGTGAAGTAAGATAGTGAGTGTGGCCACCAAAATTGTCCTCTCGGAACCCAGACAGAAGCAGAGCCAAACTTTAGGCACAGAAGGTACTTTACCCTGGCAAAACAAAATTATGTGTTGCCATCCCTCAGCCCCTCTGAACATCCAAGGCAGTGTTAAGAATAAGCGAGACAAATGATAACTCATTTACAAGTGAGAAATTGTAAGTGCTCACTTGCAGATGTGAGTACAGGGATGGTGGGTTGGTTACTCTAGCCTCTTCCCGCCCCGTACTGTGCTAACATAGAATCTCTATGCAAATCCAGGAAGCATATTCATAACTTAAACAAATGTGAATTATAGACAAATACGTGGAGATATTTTAAGTATTCATTAAGGCTTTCAGGGCAAGAGAGTGACTTAAACATCATAAGGCTACTATAAAAACACCTATTTTAGAATTTAAATGGGACTGTGTGCTTTGGTTCACATTGCCACATTCAATTTTGACACCAAAAGCATATTCCAAAAGAGACTCAGAGTTGCATGGGTATGACTGCCCACCATGCAAGCATTTACAAAGTAGGAGGGCCTTAGTCCACTCTTTTTTCTTTAATGCAGAATTAAAAGTGGCATTTGTATTTCTAGTACAAATTCTGTCATGGTACCTAGGCTCAGTGACAGACCACATGTTTATCATGTAAAAGGCCCTGGGTTCACTCCTCAACCCCCCTCAACACCCCTACACACACACACACACACACACACACACACACACACACAAAACAAATTTTATGGTTTGACCATGTAGTATGAATTAAGACCTCTGTAGGTGAAATGTGGAATTATCCACATGGGGAGTGTTGTACTCAGGCCCAAGTGTATACGGCCTACCCTCACTCTGCTCCTCCCCTCTCTGCTCCTCTCTCCGAGTGTTTGTGTGTGTATGTGTGTGTGTATGTGTATGTATGCGTGTGTATGCGTGTGTATGTGTGTGTATGTCTCTCTCTCTCTCTCTCTCTCTCTCTCTCTCTCACACACACACACACACACACACACACACACACAGTATTAGTTACTTTTCTTGTTGCTGTTACAAAACTACCAACAGAAACAACTTGAGGAAGGAACATTTGTCTCAGCTCACAACTCAAGGGAAAGCCCTGGCACCTGGAGGATGAAGCCATTGGTAACATGCTAGACTGTCTAGAAACAGAAATACAAGAACACTAGTACTCAACCTGTTTTCTCCTTTCCATTCAGTCCAGGACCCCAGCTCATGGAGCAGTGCCACCCACCACAGGATGGGTCTTCCCCTCTCAGTCCTGCCAGCCGTGGGAATCCCTCACCTTCAAGCCCAGAGGCTTGTCTCCTTGGTGACTCTAGATCCTGTCTAGTCTATAAGGAACTATAACAGATGCTCTTCCATTTCCCTTACTTTATTTCCCGTTATGTGTCCCTGTGGCCTCTTGTTCTCTTTGAAGTACATTCTTATGGAGCAGATGGTCCTTAGGTAACATTGTATTAGGATGAGACTCAGAACAGAAGCATTTTTCTGGGTGGAGTGCCTGAATCAGGAAGGGGCAACAGGCCTGGAAAATAGCTCAAAAGGAAGGGGTCGGGAGCAACCAGATGCAAGCTGTACTCAGCACTGTAAAGTCAGTCTGCAGTCATCTGAAGGCTGGAGGGGTGTCTGAAAGGCAAATGACTACCACTGGGTTTGTGTGGGAAGGATGGAAATGAAATCAACTGGTAGAGGTTGCATAGCCATAAATACACTAAAAACCATTGGCTTGTGACCTTTAATGAGGACAGTTGTACAACATGTGAGCCATGTCTCCTCGAGACTTTTGGTTTTTCCTTTTAGCAGTATCTCTTCCAATATCTTAACATTTTTATTTTCTGGGCTTTTCTTGCTGCATCTGAAGCTTTGGGCTATAGAATTTGAGTCAAGTTACATGTGGGTCTCTGTTTTTGAGGCACTATTTGGAAGTTTTGATTAACTAAGCCTAGAACTGCTACCAGTGGCTTTTAGCAAACGTGTCATCTGTGCTGAGCTCCACAGATCTGCTCTTAACTGCGAACTCCATCGTTCAGATCACATTGATTGAATGTGCCAACACAGAGACTTAAAGACGTTTTTAAAGTTTTAGAAGTATATATATTGTGTGTGTGTTATTTATGTATCCAACTTTGTGTGTAATACATATAGAAGCCAGGGGTTGGTGTCAAATGTCTTCCTCAGTCTCTCTCCATCTAATTCTTTTGAGACAGTGTCTCTTACTTAGCCTGGAACTCACTGCTTCAGCTACACTGGCAGGTCAAAAGCCCCAGGGATCCTCCTGGTCCCCTGCGATCACATGCTGCAGCTTCAGATGCTGAGGAGCAAATGTGTCCACATGGCTACAGAGCTGTCTCTGGTGCATAACAGTGTCTTTTGAGGTTGTGGCTAGGGTGTTTTCACCATTTACTGAGCAGTCTCAGGAGTGTTCCTCAGAAGCAGGCTTCCTTCTCTCCACACTGGCTGTGCTATCTCCCTGACTCATGTCTGTCCCTGGACAACGTCTGGTAGATCCTGCAATGTTCAGGTCACTTTCAGCTCTCAAATGGTCTATCTGATAGGTCCCAAAGCCATACTCAACTGGAACCATTCCGTCCTCGCTCTGGGTGGGTGACTCTCAGATGCCTCTTTCCTCTCTCCAGGGCCTGGCTCCCCAGTGGGGAGAGCTGAGGAGTATGTATACAATGTCCCTGAGCCCACCCTCCCACAGTTGCTGTCTTTCTGGCATCTTTCATATACCTTGACATGTCCTCCAAGCCTTCTTGTGACAGGCCAGAGACCACATCACATGAGGAAGTTTCAAGTTCACTTCCCAGTTCCTTGCCATTCAGGAGCCGATGCTGACCCAAGCTCCTTGGCCACCCCTCCCAGTTATGCTGTGGTAAATGCTTGGCAACTGGTGAAGGCAGGGGCTGAGGGTGAGACATACCTGTGTATTTATGAATCTATTTCATCTTCTGCTAGGAAGAACATGAGTCCATGATCTGCAAACAAGAACACAGTGCAGTACTCTTTGTGCAGGTCCCATGTGGTCAAATAATTCTTCCAGAAAGCCCAGGCTGCTTTTTCCTTTGCTTGTTGTCTGCTTGAATCCTATGGCTGTGTCTGGAAAATGAACATAGTTTCTGTATGAATGCTGCCTGATATTTTTATTTAAGAAATGAAGCTCAGGAGGACACAGGAGACTGACCTGTTAGCGTCAGCACCATCCCTGTTCAAACACAGGCCGCTCTTACACACAATGCTGTTTTCTCCTCTTGCAGTTACTGCAGTTGGCTTCATTCTGAAATCATTAAAACTCTAGAAATTAGCAGTTCATACACTTTAAATTCCATGCTGTTCTCAGTAGCAAGATGAGACCTCACAATGTATGCTGTGAGCACTTCCCAGCCCTTCCTCATCCAGTGGCTGCCCTCATTGTGGGTCAGACACCCGACTGAACGGCTTATGCTCAGTCCTTATTCTGCTCAGTGATGATGAGTATGAACACATGAGAACAGAGGTGACAAGAAAGGCCACATACACTCTCTCTGGTGCCATTGGCCATCTTGTCAGCAAACATAAAAACAGGGTGTATGTAGGCTTCAGTCCCATGCAGAGTTGCAGGCTTCCTTGTGTGTCTGACGTGAAGGTAGACTCCTGAAGTAGTGTTCAAGTTAAAATGTTAGACCTCTCGGCACATAGTACACTGCAGTATGATCTGCATGGGCGGCCCGTGCCTTATTACTCACTAAGTCTAGGACTGGCAGCCAACAAAATGATAGATCAGGTCCAGTTTGTAGCATATTCCAATTTCAAGCTACTACCATGACCCTCATAGAATATGCAGTTCAAACAAGATGTCCAGAGACATGCTGGACTTTCCACCATGCAAATGAGTAGCAAAGATGAGCCCAGACAGTGGTAATAACAGAAGGCAGGCAAACGATGGAGAGAGAGTGTGTGTAAAGTTTTCCTACCTTTTTTTTAATATTATACATTTATATACTTTTACTTTTAATAATGACTGTGTTAAGATTCCTACAAAATTCAGAACTGCCCAGCAGATAGGCTACACACCACCCCTCTCCCCCAGCATTCTCCACCAGTCTCTTTGCCACTGGAGTACCCTCTGCCTGACAGTGGCCTCTTGATACACAAGCAAGACAGCAGTGGATGCAGCTACAAATCACCAAGCAAGCCAGCTGCCTGCACATCTCACCTGACCCAACCTCAGCAAGGGACCACACTCAAGTTTCCCTCCTGCCAGCATGTGCACCTCCACAGCAGCACATACCTTACTTCCAAAGCTGGAGCCCCTGATTCCCTGGGCTTCCTGGTTCTCCCTCGCCTGGTGTCTTAAGGGCTTCTGGAGTCAGCTCAGACAGGACATCTTCTTCCTAATTAGTCTCAAATGGAAATATTACTGTCCATAGAACA
This sequence comes from Montemys delectorum, assembly GCA_019843815.1. Taxonomy (NCBI): domain Eukaryota; kingdom Metazoa; phylum Chordata; class Mammalia; order Rodentia; family Muridae; genus Montemys; species Montemys delectorum. Next base: position 9,523 of record JADRCD010237113.1, on the reverse strand, counting down.
AGGAATGTTTGACACTTCTTTTAGCATCCTTAACCCTTAACTAATAACAGCAAAGCTCACTAGATGCACTCAGTTTTATTTCTTATTCTCAATTTAAATCTAGTTTTAGCATGTCTGCCATTTAATTAAAATCACTTTCTCTTTGATGTAGTTTGGATCTCAAATACCCAGTAGAAGCACTGTGGTAAAGACTTGATCCCTGGCCCATGGGCTTATTGAGAGGTGGTAGAACATTCAGGAGTTGGAGCCATTCGGCAAAAGTAGGTCATTGGGGACATGCCATGAAGAGTACGTGGGTCCCTCTCTCCCTCTCTCTCTCTGGATGCTGTGGATTCCTTGAACAGCTTCTTCCACCCTCCCCCACTTTCTTCTGCCATGATAAACCAAGCCAACACATCACACACAACACCGTCAAGCATGTATGAGCTGGGACCTGAGAGGAAGAACTGTCTCCTCCTTCTAACTTGTTTTTCTGAGGCATTGTGTTGCAGCAATTGAAAGCTAACAAGCTCGTTAAATCACTCTTTAAGTTGTACACAGACACCCCTAAAATGCATCTTTCAGGCAATCTTTCTGCCTTACCTTAGACCCCTAGTTAATAGTGTAAGTTCCACCAACACACAAAACCCAGCTCTTCCTGATAGCAACTCAGCCCTTCACTAGTTTAGCTGGCAGAGCAGAGGGAAGCCAGAGAGTACTGCAGCATGCTGCAGACAGGCAGGAGCCTTGTGGCCTGGAAAGACCTTGAGTCTCCAAATCTGATCACATCAGTGTTCTGAAAGGTCAGAGAAGGAAAGGTAGTGGGTATAATACAGACTCACCCACCCAGGCTCCAAAACCGACAACAGTGAAGTTCTAACAGGAGCTAGAAAAACAACAATCAATGATTGAAGTATAGTCCAATACTACAAAGTATTTGGGCTGGAAGAGAGATCCATTTCGAAAGAGGTTGGTGAGATAACCCATGAGGTAAAGGGCTCTTGCTGCCGTACCTGGTGACCTGAGTCAGCCTCCAGGACCCACATGATAAAAGGAGAAGCGTCTCCTGCAAGCTGTCCTGTGACCTCCACACACACACAGTAAATAATAACTAAAAAGATCCGGTTGGACTCCACAGTTTTGTGTCTGAGGGGAGGTGGTCCTTGTAAGCATGACATCACACCAGAAAATAGTAAAGAAAAATTGACTGCTCTTATCACTTAAAAATGTTAACCTATATATGGCAAGAGGCCTCAAAACTGGATTAAAGAGATACCACCACATAACAGGTGAGCAGAGTAGCCCTTAGACATGCATTAGGATTTCTTGTGGTTAAACACTGAGCAGTCTGCACTAAGAATCAGTGAACAGCCTAAGACAACATTAAATGCTCCTATCGTAATATGAACTATTATGTTTGAAGAAGTAGGAAATATAGTGGTTTAAGACTTTAGTAAACTTTGCAACTTTATTATTAAAGTGTGTGTGTGGGAGAGAGAGAGAGAGAGAGAGAGAGAGAGAGAGAGAGAGAGAGAGAGAGAGAGAGAGAGAGAGAGAGATTGATTACCATGTAGTCATATAGTTTCTTAGCACTGGGAGCTGCTATGTGGCTTGTCTTCATGCTTACAGTGCTCAACTAGAAACTGGAAAGTATAGGGTTTGGTCCATGTGTACAGGTTGCTATGGGTGGGAAAGGTGCTGTCAGTCAGCAAGCTTGTCTTCTGTTCCAATAGAGACAGGAAGGTGAGGGCTTCTCTCCTCTGGGTTGGCTATTGGTGGCAATGAAGAGTTACTGAGACTGTTCCACACTGATGCTCCAGCTTTTTGCCCTGTTTCTGTGCTTTTCCTGCCTTGCCCAGTCATTCTGTTGGCTGCCCATCCTAGACTTGCAGCCAGCCAGCTGCCACTGGTCATTAGCAAGCCTTTCTGGGAGTGTTGTAGTCTGCAGCAGACACGAGCAAGACCTGTTTTGTTCCCAAAGTCTTTTTAGCACAGGCAGCTATTCTTCCTGCTCACATAAGCACGTGTGTAAATACTGTGTGGACAATTCCACGCTAGGAATGGCATTCCTCAGCAGGCTGTTTGCCACACGTGAACAAGCCCTTGTGTTCAGTGTCCAGCATATCAAGGCTTTCCCTTATGTAATCTGTATTTTATCTTTGGCTATGAAACACTTTGCAGTCCCACATCCCACTTAGGACACTTGCCACACTTAAATATGCACGTGTACGCACGTGTGTGCGCGTGTGTGTGTGTGTGTGTGTGTGTGTGTGTGCGCGTGTGCGTGCGCGCGCGCGCGCGCACACGTGTTAGATGTGACCAGTGCGACTGTGGTACTCCAGCCGGGAAAGTCAAAACTGAAGGAGATGTTTGGTTCAAGTCTTTCCAGTGCCGAAGCAGATACTGGCTAAGACGAAAGCTGAACTTCAGTCCTTTTTTACCATCAATGTGAGCTTTTGAAAATGAGAGAAGGCACAGCACTCAACTTACAGAAGATGAAATGCAAATTGTGAGCAAATGCAAGAAGTGTTAGATCTTAGTCAGCATCAAGTTAAACACAAAAGACAGCAAAGACAGGTACTTTTTTTCTATTAAGATAGGGGGAAATTTTAATTAGTAATAATTGGTGAGTGTCCAGAAAGAGCACATTTTCTTTCTTTTATTGTTAAATGTTTAGACAACACTTGCCGAAGCTTAAAATTTACACACTCTGGTCCTACAGCATGTCTTGGACATATCTTCCCTCCAGAGATCCTCATATCTATTCCAGACTGGAATAGCAGCTCTTGTGTATTTATTTGTGTTTGGTGTGGTTCAGTTTGGAGTTTAGTTTTTTGAGACAGTGTTGCTGTGTAGCCCAGGATGGCCTTGAATTCACATGTGTCCTGCCTCAGCCACCTGTGTCCTGGGATCACAGATATGTGCCACCCTGCCTGGTGGGTAGTGTTAAACAGTCCGAATCAAATATGATCAATGGAGAGTGGGAAAACAAATGCCTGTGGTGGGGATGAGTGCCTGTAGTTATTAAAGGTAATGAACTTGGTCTGTGCCTGCATCTGAGAAATGTACCCACTGCAGAGGAAAATAGAAGGTGCATCTGCCCTGGGCTCCACAGACACAAGGCTAAGCATCACACCACTGTTCCAAAGAAGATGGCTCCAGAAATAGAGTTGGATGCATGAATTTGAATGCTCACTTCAGCTCTTCTGTTAGTGGCCCCTTGAACTACTGAGACCTATGAGAATATTCCTGTTGGGTCACAGCTAACAACCAGGAAAGTCAAGCTCTTGCTCCTTACTGGCCATCTTGACACTGTGCTCTTTGACTCCGTTATCCTGAATCTTTTCGCTCTTCAAACTTTTTCACATCAAGAGCTACTTTTTGGGGGACTGATGAGCTGGTTCAGCCGTTAAGAACCCTGGCTGCTCCTCAGGATAGTGGCTGACAACTGTCTGTAACTCACTCAGCTAGAGGATTTGTGGGATGGACCGAGTGTTTCACTAACAGATCTGTAGAATGAAGCATGTGTTCTGAGGGACCCTCAGCTTTGCACTCTAAACTGCCAGACCCTGGAACAACTCATTTGATCCAAGGCAGAGAAACACGTCACCGGCTGCACTTTGGCCCCACAATTGGTGCCTGGTTTCAGCTTAAAAACCATAATTTTAAGAAGTAACCTGGCCAGTCTGCACCAGGTGATGTCTGCTTTGTTGCTGCTCTGAGTTGTAGCTCCTAGTTGGGTGGGGTTGAGGAGGTAGTGTCAGTGATGTGGAGGTGGGGAGAGTCACAGAGCAACAGAGCAAGCCCTTAGGCTGTTGATCCCAGTGAATGTTGGAACTGGCCTCTTTCTTGGGGTAATTATAACAAGATAACTCGGGCTACGTCTTAGCTTTTGAGCTTAGCTGATGGGGGAAAATTCCTGTGGCATCTGCCTTACTCAGTCACAGACAGTGCTGACCACAGGTGTCCTCCACACTCTTTACTGGTTTATAGTCAATATCAGCTCTTGCTGCCATTTTCCTGGTAAACTTGCTTTTTCAACACCAAATATAGAGGAAATAAACTTCAAGGGGAAGAATGAAATGAGAAAACCAGAGTAAAACCGGATAAATAACAGGCTCTCAGGAAAGCTGCTGATGCTGGGAAATTGCTTTCACATTTTTTTCCCAGTAAACACTCCTCTCCTCCAAACACACACACACACACACACACACACACACACACACACACACACACACATCCCTCCCTGGGCCCCTTGCTCCGCCTGTGCACTTGACTCCTTTTCTCTTGCTTCTCCTTCCTGCTAGCCCCTGGGAGATCTGCAGTGAGTTTGGTAAGCAATTACCACTATTTCTATAAGACTGGGCCATGTGCACTTGTATTGAAGAAGGAAGGAGTCATTCTCCCTCCTGTTTTGTCAGAGGAAAGAACAGCTGCTGCTTACTTCCAGGTCCCACTTAACGGTGGCCATCCTTACAGTGCTTGAGAGCCACTGCTGTGGCCAGAAGCCCACATCCATGGGGGCAGCCCCCTCCCGCAGCCCACCACATCCATGGGGGCAGCCCCCTCCTGCAGCCCACCACATCCATGGGGGCAGCCCCCTCCTGCAGCCCACCTATGCTTTCTTGGGGAATAAGAGCAGGGAACAGCCTGAGAAGTTTGTGGTGAGGACAGGGAGAGAAAATGAAGCTTGTCAGGAAGTAGGTGTTGGTAACACACAGGTAGGTAATTCATCTGCCAGGCGGAGAAGCGGAGAAGCTACAGTGTGGGTGTTCACGCAGCTGTGGACCTTGAACTTGGGCCAGTACTCAGGACTCTCCTCCCTGGTGTTGACCTGGACAGACACGCTGGTGGGTACTGACTCCTGGCTCTCTTCTCTTGCAGCCGACCCTCTGGTGGGCAGTATTGCCACACAGTACATGACCAACAGAGCGGAGCACGACCGGATGGCCAGACAGTGGACCAAGCGGTACGCCACCTAGGGGCCTGCATGTGCCAGCCGTGTGCAAGCACATTCACCAAGTGCATCAATAGCCCACCTGCCCCTCCAGATCTCCGTTCTGTTTCCTGTTTTTATTAAATTTTAAACTGTTTTGTGATGGTATGTCATTTGTCCCTCTTCCTTCCTACCGCCACCTCCTCCCCTTCTCTCTGTCCCTCTTTCTTCCTTTTATTCCATTTTCAGTTTCTGTTAACTTGAAAGATTTGGGGTTCCCCCACTGTAGTGTGGATGGGAGCTTCTGTTTTAAGTACAAACCATGTTGGAGCTATACTAGTAAGACCTTCCATACAGAGCTTTGTGTTACTGTGTGGTTTGGGTTTTTGTTCTTGTTGTTTGTTTTATCTTTTTTTTTTTCTTTTATGTGCTCTTCGGGGGAAACACACATTCAGAAGTATATCTCGTTTCTACTTAAATGTAGTGCTTAGGGTTAATTTTTTGTACTGAAGTCTTTATTGGTGGGTGCATGCTACTGGGAACAAGGTTTTGTACAAAAGGTCCAATCAGAATCACTGTGCATTACTGAGACCCTGTCTATCACGAGCCTTCTGTCCCCCACACAGAAGACTGTCAGATTGAACAAAATAATATGTATTTTGATTTACTTAAGTGCTTGTAAATTTCTTAGGGACCTGCCACTTTTGACTGTGGATCAGTTGATGTATACTTGTATTATTAATGCCTCAATAAATCACTGTGGCGGATCAATGCCCTTCTGCACCAGCCTTTGCTTTGTGTCCTAGTGACCTACACAGCCTCACATGCGCTGAGGCTAGCCTCTTCCCAGTTCCTTAGCTTTCTGTGTGCTCTTTACCTCAGATCATTAAGGCTCTTTGTAGTGGAGCTGCTTATTAGCACGTGGGATGTCTCCAGCTGCCTGCTGATTTCATGGTCATTTTACACATTGGCCCTCCATTCTTTCTGTTAGAACCATTTTTACCCAACAATGACAATATGACCATAATCACAGCCTGCTTGTGAACGCGCCGTCTAAGCTGATGGCTGTGCCCAGGAACTTTCATGTCCATTGTTCTTTCTACTAACACGGTTTGTGCTGGTTCTGTGGCCTTCTCTCCTTCCGCCTTTTCCTCCATCCTTTCAGTGTAAGCAAACTCCTCTGTGTGGGTCACAGTCACACAGTTAGTGCGGGCACAGGGGCTCAGTGACTGAGGGTTACAACAGTGTGCTGCCAGAGACAGAAAGATCAGTGTGGGTCACAGATGAGTGGTAGGCATGGTGACTCAGCCCTTAGTTGGTGTCAGTGTGCCACTTGAGACAGAAGGAGCAGTGGTCCCTGCTGGGTGTACCACTGCTTTGCAGGTGCTGTCCGGGCTCTGACCTGGTTCTTCTACTGGTTAGTACACTCCTTTAAGTAACATCTTTACTGCATAGTGGTAGAACTGATAAAGTCTCACACCTCTAACTACTTCAACATTTAAATATTTTAAATTATGCTGGTTCTGTTAGTTGTTAGTGGTTAAGATTTGTAAGTAAATTTAAATATTTGAAGTGATAACTTTTAATTTTTATTTTATGTATATGGGTGTTTTACCTGCATGTGTGTCTATGTACCAAATCCAGGCAGTGGCCATGGAGGTGAGAAGAGGACACCAGGTCCCCTAGAACTGGTTGTGAGCTGCCAGGTCGATGCTGAGAATTGGACCTCAGTCCTCCAAAAAACAGCCAGTGCTTTTAGCCACAGAGATCTCTCTCCAGCCCCTAGAAATGATACTTTAAAACTAAAGTTCGTATGGGTATTTTTAAGATATATTTTTTATTTATGTGTATGTGTATATCTGTGTATGTATATATCACACGTGTCGGGGTGCCCACCAAGGCCAGAAGTTGTTCAATCCCTTGGTGCAGTTACCATCAGTTATGAGCTGCCCAGTGTGGATGCTGGGGATAGCATCCAGCCCTCTAACTGCAGAGCCACATCGCCACTCCCTTCTACTCTCTTTCTCATAATGATTTGAGCATGCCTTATCTAAAAGCCTGTCCGTGAGTCACACAACTCTGTGACTACTGATGAATTCCGTCACCTCTGCGACTAGCAGAAGGAGCCACAGAGAGTTCTTCTGCTCCAACAAACCTTTGCCCAGCAGCAGTAGCCAGGTCTGATTGTGTGTCTGCCAGTCCAGGCCATAGGACTGGACCAGTTCTTTCTTCACACTAAAGCACCTATAATAAACATACCATAAGACTAAGTCCTTCCAGCTGCCAAGAAGCTTCATTGCACATGTTTATTTTTACTCAAGGCTTGAAACTCAGGCAGGAAAACATTGAGCTTCTGTAAAGTTTGTTTTACCAGGTGTTTTGACTGACTGTAGCAGACCCTGGCTTCTATGGTTTATACAGTGTTTATACCACTCGCCTATCTCTGCAAATGTCAGCTCCATTTGGCATATATTTTAAATAACCCATCAACTATATTACACTCCGCATTTCCTACCTGCTCTGCTTCACGTTACTTGACAGTGCCTATTGGGGTTGCAGAGATGGCCTAGGCCTTAAAAGAGGGTTCTGTATAGGACCTGGACTTCATTCTTAGAGCCATCATGCAGCAAACAACTGACTATAACTAACTCCAAGGAGCTCAGCACCCTCTCCCTTCCAACCTCTGTGTAGACACAACACTCACCACATATGCAAACAAATAGAAATAAATAAATATTTTTTTAAGAAAAAGAATGTTATTTCAGAGACAATTCTCATAGGAAATCTTGTCCCAAATGTGTTTGCTATGCCAATCAGATATGAAGAGACTATAAAACATCCCTCATCTTTGTGAGTTCTAAACACTTTATGTCAAACTGGTCTCCTGTGCACTTAGCATGTGAAGGCTAGGGAGGCTCCAGAGAGACCCACAGACCTGAGTCAATCCTGACTGCGCATTCCACACAACAGGGCAGTCCAGTCACTACAGACAACACAATCCCAGAGAGCTTTCGACACTGCTTTTAAAATGAGATTTGGAAGTCATTTGTACCCAAAGTACTGAATGGCCTTACTGAAAAATATGTACATTATATCACAATACATAAGGTTGATTTTTTTATAACCTAAATCTGGTTAATTTTCCAAACAAACTACTGGTAGTTGTTTTGTAGATCTGTTAAATCAAATGTTGGCAGATCCTCGATGAGACAAGACTATCAGTCATTGATAACATATTTATTGATCTTAAATCATTCAGAAGGTCATAGACGTAATGTGCAGACAAACTGCAAATCAACAGAGATTTCTTCATCTGTCCTACAGGGACCCATCGAGGGTATGAGTCCAAACATATTACATCTTAAAATCTGTGGATTAGACCCAGAAGCTCACACATACCAGGCATGCATCCTACCGCTGAACAACATCCTGGTCTTAGGGTTCTGTTGCTGTGATAAAACACCATGGCCAAAAGCAACTTGGAGAGGAAAGAGCTCATTTCATCATCTGGCTTACAGGTCATCTTGAAAGGAAGTCAGAGCAGGAACTCAGAGCAGGAACTAAAGCAGAAGCTATAGGGGAAGCTTGAGTCCTGGCTTGCTCAATTTGCTTTCTTATCCATGGGACACCACTCTCCCAAGGACAGTACTGCCCATGGTGGGCCAGGCCCTTCCTCATCAGCCATCAATCAAGAAAACAAATCTTCATTAAACCATCCCTTCAGGGCTCGGGGAACTCTGCAGAAGAGAAGATGGGTTATAAGAGCCAGAGGGAATAGATAACACCAAGGAAACCTTGTCTTCCAGGCACGACAGGACTGACACACCTGAACTCCAGAGACCATGGCAGCAGTCAGGGCCTACACAGGTTCAAGCTGGGTGGGGTCCCAGCTCAAAAACGGGGAGGTGGACATGAACCCCCCCCATTTTCTATTTAAGAAGCTATCTCCAAATGTCAGTTGCTTGCCAAGGAAAAATTAGTTGTCTCCAAAGGATTCTCACTGAGTATAACACACCTCAGTGTAGCTAGTAGGCCCCATCCCCAGCAGTGGTGGCCAACACAAAACAAAACTCAATGACATTTTTTGTAGATTTTCTGTCTCATATTGCTTTGTTCAGGCTTTTTAAAATCTTACTAGCCTTTTTCTTGTATATTATGTTTTCCGATTTTGTGGGAGGTGTGTGTATGACATTTATAAAGAGATCCACTCTATAAGTTCTGTTACTCTAGAGAACCCTAACTAACATGGCCCTATCTCAGTGTTCTGTCCTGTTTATAAGACAGGGTTGAGGGGACCTTATGTGACAACCTGGGTAGCTTTTGGTTCTGGATAACAACCTGTGATCCCACTCAGCAGTGCCATCTCATCTACCTTTAACAATTAGCTGGGAGGTCAGTCTGCAACAACGATAACACTCTGGAGTCTCCTAAAGTAGTCTGTCAAGCTCCACTGGGAGGGTAGCAGATGCCTTCCACAAAGTGCTTCAGAGCACAGGAAATGCAGCAGAAGTCTCTGTAATCCACAGTGCAGGAACAGTACTGGGGGCAGGCTGACCTCATGGTCTTCTGGGACAGCTGCCAGCAGCCGTGCTGAAACTGCCTAGAAGT
>JADRCD010237112.1:16631-55557 GCA_019843815.1 Montemys delectorum | reverse complement strand
AAAAAAAAAAAAAAAAAAAAAAAAAAAAAAAAAAAAGAGGAAAGGAAATACATGTCTCATTTGATGCAGTAAATATACTTGATAAAGTTTATCACCATATCAAGACCAGAAAACAAAACAAAATCCACAACAAAGGACAACCAGAAGAAAGGTGTCTTGACATAATAAACTCTAAATAAGACAAGGCCACAGCCAACATGTCACAATGTAGTGACTATTCCTGGTTGTCAACTTAACTATATCTGGAATGAACTACAATCCAGAATTGGAGGGCTCACCTGTGGGCCTAATCTGGAGGCTAAGAGATACAAGTTTCTGACCTGGATCTTGACATGGAGATCTTGAGTCATAGTGGCTATGAATCCTAGAAGATTAAGACAGGAAGATCTCTGAGTTCAAGGTCATCTGTGACACACACCTTTAATCCGGGCCACACCTTTTGCTGGAGACCTATATAAGGACATCAGAAGAAGGAAGGCTCTCTCTCTTTTTCACCTGCTTGCCTTGTGGGACTGAGCAACTGCTAGATCACAGCTGCTGGTGACCATTGTTGGGAGTTGGACTACAGACTGTAAGTCATCAATAAATCCCTTTACTATATAGAGACTACCATAAGTTCTGTGACTCTAGAGAACCCTGACTAATACACAGAGTGAGCATAAAAACTTTTTTCTTGAATATCAAAAACAAGATAAAGAATCCTGTTTTCACTACTTGCATTTTGCAGATATTAGGTATATCTGGGGAAAGAATGAGTATATACTTTATTAGACTGGGCTATAGAGTACCATACCATGGTCTATGTGGTCCAATGATTTCTGTCTTTACACTGGAGAAGTCACAACTCATGGGACAAGGACGTCAGTAGTCCTTGTCTAGTGCTGAAACCTGGAGAATTCTTAGACACTAATCTTTAGTCCACATTGGAAGGCCAAAAAAGCTGTGTTCTAATGTCCATGAAAAACAAGCTCAACGGTATTATCTGAAGCAGGAAGATGTAGGAGAATGAGCCCTTATGATACGAAGACAAGCAGGCAAAAAGAAAACTTCCATTTTTCTGAGCAGCCACTGGTAGATACCACCCAAGATTGAAGGTAGGTTGTCAACTTTAAACTGGCTGAGAAAATCCTTTATATGGCTTCTCTGTTAGTTGATTCTAGATCCAGTTAAGTTGAAAAGCAAAATTAACTATGAGAGGACAGACAGTATGGAAGCCATACCAGAGGTGAGTCAGCAAGAACAAGAAATATGTTGGTCAGATTCAAAAGAATTTGTTCTGTTTGAAGTTTTTTCTAATCTCATTTAAAAAAAAACTCTAAAGATGGTAGGGAGGGAGAACAGGGGAAAGAGGGAGAGAAGCAAGAGAAAGAACAAGAGAGAAGTGGAGATAAAGAAGAAAACAGACAAGGAGGGATGGGAAGGGGAAGCAGTAGTAGAGGAGAGAGTGAGAACTCATGAGTAAATAATTCAGCAAGGCCAAGGGATAGAAAAACATGCACACAAAGTCAACTGAATGAACAATCTGAAAGGAAATTTGAAAAATCATTCTTTTTACAATAGCATGAAAGGAAATTTGAAAAATCATTCTTTTTACAATAGCATCAAAGAGACTAAAACACTTAAGAATCAGCTTCACCAAGGAAGCAAAAGCTATGCTGTATATTGAAAACTCTAAGACTCTCAAGAAAGAATTCTAAATACAACTGTAAGTAGAAAGATGGGCCATGGCAGGGTACATGCTGTCAAAATGTCAATATTAGCCAAAGTTATCTATAGGTGAAATGTATGGTTATAAGTGTATTCTTTTAAAAATCACAGTAGCTTTTATTTTGGGAGAAATTACCAAATATCAAAAGACTCTGAATAACCAAAATAACTAATATTAATTAATAACTAATATTAATTGTAGTTTAGGTTTTAATCTTCCCAGATAAATAACCAGAGCCAAATTGAATACCTCAGAAAGTATATTCAAAAGCAATTTATAAACTGTTGAATAAGTTAACATAATGCTTTAAAAATGGACTCTGATCCTATCTAACTGTCCTTGTAGGTGCAGAAAATCTGGCCAGAGAGAGCTGTCAGACATGTGCACTCTGTGTGAGTGTAGAGGAAGTGTCACATGAGGACATGCAATGTAGCCTTTATAGCCAAAGAAGACAACTCCAGTAAGGACACTTGCTAAGGTACCACCTCTTCAACTAATGTTTTCTACAATAAGAAGTAAATGGCTATTACTTAACCCACCTACTCTATGTATTTTCCAGTATCGATGGTCAACTAATACAGCAATCTTAAGAGTAACAAAACTAGCTAAGGCAGCACATGTCCATTGTATCAGCATCAGGACACAGAGGCAGTAAGATTACACATAGGTTTGAGGCCAACCTTGGAGACATAGTGAGTTCCAGTCCACTTATGGCTACAGTGTAGGACCATGCGTGTCTCAAAATTAGTAAATGAGAGACTGGACAGACTGCTACGCAATCATGGGAACTGGAGTTTGGACTTCAACACCCATGTAACAGGCTACATCTCTCACACACCTCTAGTTCCATCTTCAAGACACCCCGCATGTTCTTCCAGCTTCTGTACATATCCAGTATACACTCATACATGTGCACATACACTCATACAGACACATACTCACACAGACATATATACATAGAAATATAAGTAACATATATGCATATAAATAACAAAATAAAGTTAAAATAAACAAAGAGAACAACGTTGGAGATCTCATGCTTTTTAACTTCAAAAGCTACCAGAAAACTACAAGAAACAAAAGAGAAGACAGCAGCACATTTCTTACCACATACAAGCCATAACAAGTAATTTGAGATGGGTTATAGGTTCAGATATGCTAATATGATTGAGCTTCTAGAAGAAATCTGAGAGCCCACATTCATAACTTTATGGTTGGTAATCACTTCTTAAACAGTACACATAAAGTGCTAGCTGTAAAATAAAAATTTATAACGGCTTCATTAAAATTAAAAACTGTTACCTAACAAAAGACAGTATTAAACTAGACAAGGTGCTGCACTCTTGGGCTTGGCACACTGAGGAAAAAGGCTTTTAAGTTCCATGCTGACCTGGCTTATATAGTGAGATCCTGCATCAAACAAACACACATGCTGGAGACTGGGAGGGTGATTCAGCAGCTAAAAGCACTCGCTGTTCTTGAAGAGAATCTGGGTTTGGTTTTCAGAACCCAGGCAGGCTAGTGGGCAGCTATGAGTGACTGCACTCCCTGGAGCTCTGACGCCATCTCTGACACTCATGGGCACCAGGCACACATGGAGTGTATAGACATTCATGTCGGCTAAACACTCATGCACATAAATAAAATAAATATTTTTTTTAAAGGAAAACATTAAGATGTGGGGGAAACACTCAGATAAATATATCTGAGAAAGGCCTTATAGAAGAATAAAGACTGACAATCCACTTATTAAAGATGATCTTGAGCAAGAGTCTAACTAAGGAGAGGATCCAGGCGATCAGGAACAATGTGAAAAGGCACACATGTCAGCAGCAATGAATACAGATAAAGCATTAAGAGATTGTGAGGGTTGGAATGAGAATGGCCCCATAGACTCATCTGTTTGAAAGTTTGGTCACCATGGAGTGACGCTATTTGAAAGGATTAGGAGGGGTGGCCTTGTTGGAAGAAGTATGTAACTGGGGATGGGCTTTGAGGTTTCAAATGCCCATGCCAAACCCAGTCTTTCTCTGTCTATGGATTAGGACATAGCTCTCAGCTACTCATCAGTTCCTGCTTAATGCCACCATGCTCCTCACCATGACGATAATGAATTAAACCTCTGAAACTGTAAGCCAGCCTAACATGAACTGTTTTCTTTGATAAGAGTTGCCTTGGTCATGGTGTGTCTTCACAGCAATAGAAGAGTGATTAAGACAGAGATCAATCATCCAAACCAGAAAAGATGAGGGCAGTGAGGATGTGTAGCCTCCAGCACTCTCCTACAGCACTGGTGAGCATGGCTTAGCCCTAATGATTAAGTACATGTCTCATAGTCTCAGTGTATGTACAAGATATGAGAATTCTTACATCTATCAGCAGACAAGGTGAGAATGTTCAAACTGGAAGGACAACACTTCTGGGAGTCACTTAAAGGAACGCTGCACAGCCTAAGAATAGATGCCCACAACATGGACAAATCCCCCCAAAAGTTGTACAGAAGCATAAAAGTGGCACACAAAGATGCTTTACCAACAAAATATATGAACAAGGCAAACTAACAGATGAAAAGGAAGGTTAGAGTGGTGGTTATTTTGGGAAAACATATTGGCTAGAGTGGACTTTTGGATGATAATTGATTATTTACCTATGTGATGTCACAGTCAGAGGCATACATAACATTTGTAAATTTTACTGTCCTCTTTATAAAAATACCTCCAATGCAATTCCAAATGAACTACAGGTCCAGTTCTTACACATTCCAGAGATCAAGTCAAAAATGAACCTTTTAACATCACCATTTTAATATAAATATTAGAGATATAGATTATTAGAAGAGATGCTATTTTTATCATTGTTAAATTATATATTGCATCTAAATGTTGGCTACATTAATAAAGATTCTCCAAAGAAAGAAGAAACAGAAATTATACAGATATGAGAGAACTTTATTAAAAGGAGCTATCTAATGATTATGGAGGCTAAGAAGTCCTATGTCGATGATGTCCCAGTCAAGGCCAGAAGGCAAATGTAGCTCAAACCAGGTAGGGATAGTTAATTCTACCCTTCAGATCTTTTATTTAGTTCAGATCTTGATAGATGTATAGTGCCAAGGCACATGAAAAGGACAAGTCTTCAAAGAGTCTACAGGCCAAATGCTCATGTCATTTGGAAGACTACTGCACTTCTGCCTGCCTCCCATGACACATCTATCCTGCATAGAACCAGAATTACACTACTTTCTTCCCAGAAGCAGAGGGAAAGGCTTTGTGTTATCCCAAATCTTGATATACTGAAACTTAAAATCTGATAAAAAATAAACAATTCCTTTATATTATGATATAAAGTCAGTGTCCAATGTTAAAGGAACGCAAAGAAAACAAAGATTATTTGACATAAACATTTCCATTCACAAACATTTAAAACAAAATGAGAAAATACCCATAACATTGTGCTGAGTCAGAAACAAAAGACTTTTTTCAGTTCTTGTGTCTGTAGTGGGTCACTTGGCTGTGGCTCATGTTTTCTCCTCCTATCATTTCTGAAGGGTACTGACATGAGTACTTGACTACTAGTTCGCTATTGATTATAATCACAGGACATAAAAATGATGACAGACATACTGTTTCCTCTGTTGCATCAAATCTAACATTTCCTAAGCAATCAGGTTCAGTCACTGTAACCAACACTGCAGCACTTCTTTGCTGATCAATTTGAAGGCGGGAGGAGCCCCAAATCACCATGGAGAACCATAATTCTATTAGATGTAAACATCCTCCCTATGGGAGGAAAGTCTCTGGGCCAGCTAAACACAAGAGAGCAGGAACAGGAGCAATAATTAGTGGGTCGTGAGGGGAAGGTCTTAGTGAGCGGTGCTAGTTCCTTTGGAGTGCTGAGTCAGAAACGAAAGACTTTTTTCAGTCTTGAGGTGTAATGTGATTCTCCTCACTAGGTTTTAGGCTTGCTGAAGATATTCACTTGCCCATCATTCTGTCATCATTCCATCATTCTTTTTTGAATAGAGTTCCATGTTGTCTATTCCACTATTGTGTCTTAGAAGCACACACTACTCTGATTTCCATTTCTTGGTGAAACTTTTGCTGATGATATATCCCAACTCACATCAAATTTAGACAATATTCAAATACAATATTAGAGTTTAAAATGGAGGTGGAAATAAAGACTTCTGAGGGCTAGGAGAAGGAATGACATTACATTTGTGATGGATATGGGTTATAGGAGAGTGTTTTGGACCATCTGTCTTATCCTAAAAAGAATCCCTATATTGAAACGCCAGGCTTCCTGTACTGATGTGTGGAAAGGCTGCATCTGGGGAACCATTAAGCCCTGAGACTGGAGCCCTAAGGGAGAGACTGGAAGAAGAGACTCAAAATGATCTCCCCACAAACTGAACACAGCAAAATGGATAGTCTCCATGCCAGGAAGAGGACTCTACCACAGAAACCAAACATGCTCACACATCCTCACACCCTCACATTGGACATCAAGCCTGTAGAAAACCCGTGAGAAATTCTACAATCTATAACCATGGATTTGCCATAACAACCTAAGGTGACTTTGAAATTGACCCTGAAACTGATATAAAAACTAACATTTCTGTTTGAGATCCATAATGGATTGGTACTCAAAAGCAAGACCATGTAAGGGAAGAGAAGGTGGGACCATGCTCAGGTGCATGTATCTGTATGCAAGGAAGTCTGCTTACGAATTCATTAAACCATCTGCCTTCCCCTCTTGCACTTAAGAGCCTAAGTACATTTCCTAACATCATTCTCTGTTAACAATGGCTACAATGTGTCCTAGCTATGGAACTGTAGGTAGAAATGACCTGTCATCCCTAGGTCGTAAGTATAACACCCTCCCAGGTGTGTTACTGTTTGTTCTCTGAGGAAGATCCTAAGAGGAGAGAGAGACACTCGTAGGGGGAACTTCCAGCTTCATATATATGTCAGACTATTAAATCACTGAGAAATTATAAGGCATTGCAATGCTGCATTATTACATAGCAGACTAGACTCAATGTGAAAGATGAGAGTAACAACAGTAAAATATCAACAAAGAACTTTCATTAATCAATATAAAATATCAATCAGTTAATCACTGACTTAATATTTTTTATTCTGTTTGATAAAGGGAGAGATGTTGCTAACAAAACACTACTCTTTACTGGAGTTCAGTCCTTTCTTACTCAATGTGTTTCAAGCCAGGTTGGTACTCATGACTACAAGTTCTAAAAACAATCCCCTATTACTAATACATTTCCTCATTTTAACAGTCTAAGTTTGTGTGTAAAAGGAAATCATTAGTGCTGTATGTCAGGCCAAAAAGAACACAATGATTATAAAACTGAAAATCTTATGAGTTAGACTTCTTACACTGTTGAAGGAACCTGCCTAGGGAGCCAAAGAATCCTCTAAAAATACTCTATACCTTTTAAAGATACCTGGGATCTCTGATAAAGGTCTTTAGCATCTTCTCAGAGCAGATGGCAGCAGCAGATAATGGATTAACCCAGATGGCAGAGGCAGATGATGGATAAAATGCACACATACACATTCTCCATCACTTTATAAATAGGACACAGCCAGAAGGTCAGTCTGTGTCTTGATCAGCATGAAGCAAAGTTTACTTCGATGATGCTGAAGTAATAAGTGGAATTAATGCTAAGCACTCCGTCTTATGAAAAAGGAGTGGACGATCACTGGCTACAGAAATGAGAGCTACTTAATACTACCGACTGTAAGTTCACATTCTCTGCCACCTGCAGTGAAAGGAGAGCTCATCAAAGGCTGCTTATTCTACTCAGCTGGGACTTGACCTGACTAGAATGACAAGATAAAGAATATAGGGCAGACACATAGATTCGGGATCAAAGGGTAGGTAGGCCAGTCCCTTAGTCTGTTTGTCTCCTCGAGCACAGGATTTAGCTCCTTTATACTTCCTGGTGTCCTTTTATTTCTTGAACCACACATTTTATATTTTTTCCTTTCTAAGATTGGTATGCTGGATCAAAATACTCTTCAAGAGAGTAAACCAGAGGGCAAAGTCTATGCTGGACTTCTCTGAGACTTCCTTTGTTAATGCAATTAATTGAAATCTCTTTACCTTAGCCTCAGGCAGACTCTTCAGTCAAGGGCAAAAAGCAGCAATCTTCATCACAACAACATAAGAACGATCTCCAGAATTCAAAACACCCTCAACACCTATGCCTTGCATATTCCTACTAGTATG
This sequence comes from Montemys delectorum, assembly GCA_019843815.1. Classification (NCBI taxonomy): domain Eukaryota; kingdom Metazoa; phylum Chordata; class Mammalia; order Rodentia; family Muridae; genus Montemys; species Montemys delectorum. The sequence goes on along the minus strand of JADRCD010237112.1, from coordinate 47,597 downwards.
GCCCACCAAGCATTCAATGGCTTTCCAAATCCAAAGTCCCAAATTCACATTCCTTCAAACAAAAACATGGTCAGACTTATCACAGCAATTTCCCAGTCCCTGGTACCAACTTCTGTCTTAGGGTTTTACTGCTGTGAACAGACACCAGGCCCAAGGCAACTCTTATAAAGGACATTAAATTGAGGTATGCTTACAGGTTCTTAGGTTCAGGCCATTATCATCAAGGTGGGAACATGGCAGCATCCAGGCAGGCATGGCACTGGAGGAGCTGAGAGTTCTGCATCTTGTTCCAAAGGCAAATAGGAGAAGACTGACTTCCAGGCAGCTAGAAGGAGAGTCTCAACAACAATTCCCACAGCGGCATACCCCTCCAACAAGGCTGCACATCCTAATAGTGCCACTTCCTGGGCCAAGCATATTCAAATAACCACATATGCTGTTTGTTTCCTTCCTCCATTTTTATGTTCTCAACCAACTTCAATTGAACTATAAGTTCAATTCAAGAAACAAAGAAGTCAAACTTAATGGTCTTTCTCCAGCATGAACTCACTCAGCATGGAGACATAGCATGCCTTTTCCATCAACCATATATATAAACTGAGCATGATTTGCTGTTATGTATATGCAAAATAGCATAAATTTGGAAATCAGTTAATCATTTAATAAGCATTTGAAATATTAAACATTTACTTTAGCATTTAATTCTAGTACTCATATGCAAAAGTACTTATACAGAGATCATGTTTCTAAGTCTTTACTTAAAAAGTAGGTCAGTGCCAGCAACTGACAGAAACAGGTACAGAGACCCACAGCCAAACATTAGATGGAGCTGGCGAATTCTGCTGAAGAGTGAGTAAGAAGGATTATAGGAGTCACAGGGTTCAAGGACACCACAAGAAAATACACAGTTAGCAAACCTGGACTCACAGGGACTCAGACACTGAACTGACAATCAGGGAGCATGTATGAGTCTTACCTAGGCCCTCTGCATATGTTATAGTTGTTAGCTTGGTTTTGTTTTGTTTTGTTTTTGTTTGTTTATTTTTTGTTTTGTTTTTGGTGGGACTCTGACCAGAGGAAGCAAGCAGGTGCTGTTTCTGACACTCTGGCTTGCTTTTGGAATCTTTATCCTCCTACGGGGTTGCACTGTACAGACTTAACATGAGGAAAGGTGTCTAATGTTATTGCAACTTTACAGCCTTATTTGGCTGATAACCCTTTTCTGAAGGGAAGCCAAGCATGAATGGATGGGGAAGGAGGAGATATGGGTGATGCACTAGAAAAAGAGGAAGGACATAATATATGAAAGAATAAATTAATAATAATGATGAGAATGATAATGCTTATCCCAACATAGAAAATGTAGATCAGTATAAGATTTAGTTATATAATAGCATATAATATAGGATTGGCAAGATGGCCCAAAAATGTAAAGAACTTGTCACAAATCTGACAACCTGAGTTTGATACCATGAGCCTACATGGTAGAAGGAAAGAGCCAACTCCTGAAGTTGTCTTCTGAGTTCCACATTCATGCCATCCCATCACAAAAGAAAGAACAAAAACGTAATAAAATATATATAATATGTATCCCTCTTGTTATATGGCATACTTTAAAGAATAACTTTCATATATAACCATTTGTATTCCTTTAAATATTACCTAGTATGTTTCACTATAAAACTCAAAGCAACTAAGATGTATGTGCAATCAGATGAAATTACACATAGCAAGCTCCTCTGGAGCAGCAGAAGCAAAGGCAGCTCTAGGTACAATGGCTTTACCATTAGGAAAGAGGCCTTCATCCCCAAAATGGCGGAACTCAACAGAAATCCAAAAACTCAAGAATTTGTGAATCTTGGTTGTCAAATCTTTTTCATGGGAAAACTGAAGTGCTGATCTCTAAGACTGCAATATCTGTTAGTAGGTTATAATTCTATGAGAAATACAGAAATCTCAGGCAGCAACAGACCATAAATCATGAATGAGAAAGGTTGGGATAAAAGAAATGCATTTTTCATACCCTCTACACAACCATCAAATTTTAATTCCATCAAATACAAAAGATGGAGAAAGCCATTACTCATGGTGTTTCATGTCGTAATATCCCTCCCCACTTAGGCTGCCCAGGCTGTCACTCCATACTGAAATCTTCTCTAGTAGTTGGGAGAAAAGGAGGTAGGAGGAGCAGGTGCCCAGGGTTAGCCTTGGCTACATGCAGAATTCAGGGTGAGTCTGAACTGCATGATAACCTAGGTCAAGAAAAAAAAAAAGCAAATTAAAAACAAAAAACAAAAAACAAACAAACAAAAAAAACCAGGTACCTCATTTCCTCCAACTGCATGACTTCCTTCATAACCTGGCCTTGGCTTCCTGTACCTCACATTGTTTAAATTAGTAACACCACCAAACACAACACCTTTGGGAAGTGAGTTTCTTTGTGGTCTTTGTCAAGTACTAGGGAAGGAACAACAGTGTCATTCTCTTCAGGCACAGTGAAACAGCCTGAACACTAAACTAATAGACTGAGCTGTCTCAGAAAAACAAGACTAGTAATAAGAAAAGACACATCTGCTTCGTTCTTTGGCTGTATCAGTTTCTAACACTTGGCTGAAAAGTAGGCAGAGAGTACCAACAGCGATCTACTAGCTTTGCCTTGTTTCCCTACCAAGAGACTGTCTCAAAAGCTGGCATCACATGCAATAAAGGCTGAAATGTAAGTGTCAGGTTTATTATTGTAAACCAAAAACTAGTCATTTTCTCTGGCAGCACCCCAATGACAGTGAAGAATACTGTGGTCTAGAGTGTGGCTGAGATGTCCCGGAGTGAGCACTTCACTCTGAGTCTGACATTTAAGGTAAGCTGCTCACCTCTTTTAGGACTTCTTGAACTTGTGCTATTGAGTCTGACTTGATTCAAACTCTGAGACTTCTATTTCTAAGCTGTATGACATTTTTTTTTTCCCATAGCACTATATTTTACAGAAGAGAGACCTTGTAAGACTAGGGATCTGAATGGTTAAGGAGCACTGAGCTCTAACTAATGATATCTTCTGTTATCAGAACTGTTTCCCATTGAGATGTAATATAAAGGCCAGTGCTTTAGCATAAAGTCAAGAACACTTCCAGGTCAACACAAAACATAAGGCAACCAACATAAAGGACAATCTAGGAGACCCCAGAGTGAAAGGGATCTTCATATATGAGCTCCTCAGTGCATTAAAACAACAACAATAACAACAACATCAACAAAAAACAAAAAACAAACAAAAAAAAAAAAAAAAAAAAAACAGTACCTGTATAGGGCTCCAAGAACAACCACTAAGAAAGTTAAACTCAAGGCTATAGATGTGACTCAGTTGATGGAATACTTGACCAGCATAAATAGAGCCCTGAGTTGGAGTCTCAGCACTATCTAAACTGGACTTGATGGTATACATTTGTCATTTCAGCAATGGGGAGATAAAGAACGGGAGTCCAAGGTCATCCTCAGGATACAGGAAGTAGGGGGTCAGCCTGAGACACTGTGGATGAAAGGAACAAAAGGAGAAAAAGGGGTAGGAAGAGAAGATAAAGAACTTTTAACTCAAATACAAACAATTGAAAAACCATGAAAATATGGAAAATAATATCAATAGGATCAAAATGATATAGCAAAAATATGCAATTTACACAACAGGTTCCAATCATATTTCCATTTAAAAAAAATCATCCTGTGAGATCTTTTAAACCCTTAGAATAATTAAAACTGTATTTATGAAAACATCAACTCAGAAATTCCTTTTCTACAGGAATAACACTTGTTATAATCAGTACAGTTACACCAACAGTACATCTGATTATTTATGCCTGATTCACCTTGAAAAACACCATTTTACAAACTTTATTAAACTACAGCTAAAAGTGCTCTCAAAAAGCATGCATGCATGTATGATGTGTGTGTGTGTGTGTGTGTGTGTGTGTGTGTGGTGGAAGCCATATGCAGGCCAGATGACCACTTATGAGAGGTGTTTCCATCCACCCTATGGATGCTAGGATTACAACTCCCAAATCAGGAAACTTGGCAGCCAGCACCTTTGGCCCATGGAGCCATCTCATCAGCTCCTAACATGCTTTTTACAGTGTAAACATAAACCACCAGCACAATCACAAACTTCTATTTATTTTATTAAATACAAGCCTCAAATGTTAAGTAGATATAACAGATTCTAAGAAATTATATTTTCAATTTCCAAAATATCTTATTGGTGCTTTGACAAGTAAAACAATGTTTTAAAACACTTTTTAACTCTTGGGAGGGGGGGCAGTCAATTTAGGAATATAAAATAAGTAAATCCCAAAGCTCACAAGAATATTCAGAAGTGTTTTGTATCCCTAAGGCGGCTGTAAACAGTTTGTTTCTAAGAGTTCATAGCTTAAAGGAATGTGAGTATCACAGTTTCACCTTGTCCTGGAAGCCCCTGCAATGCTACACGGTTGTTTCATGTTTCCATAACCCAGTCCTAACATTACCAGTAACATCAGTAGCTAGCAAGGGTCCTTCCTGCCCACTGCTTTTAACTGGTCCATTCTGAACAGCTAAGTTCAGGCCATAAGATTTCTGCTGACTTTCAAGGTCGGCTGTAGCTGGCTTCCTTGGTGCATCCTTCTTACTACTTGTTGACACAGGCTTTTCAATATTTCGGCTACTTTTGGGAAGTGTGCTACAAGCATCACTGCTGTCTTGTTGGGGTGGGTTGTACTGTCTCTCTCTATAGGCTAAATAAGCTCTCCTACTTCTTGAATGTCCTTCATTGCTGCCTGGCCGGCTTTTGGGTAAGCCGTTCTGCACGCTTCCTTCCACGCTCGTTGGGACATCATAGGCATACTCTCGCAGGACTGTGAGTCTGCTGGCCCGGTGGCCTTTACTTCGGTTTTTATGGTGGCGACTTGGGTGCACATTTGTTCGAAACTGCACGTCTAAAGGAGCCACATGCATTTTAATATCGTTGTCCATCGAGTGTTCTGTCAGACTGTTATCGAGCTGTGGTGTGGCACTCACAGGTAAGGCATTGCTGTGGTACTGTGCTGCAGCAGCCTGCAAGTTCGTTAGCTTGCAGCCCTGGGAAGAGTTTTTGAAGCTCGATACGCTTTTGTTCGTGCACGAGGACTCTGCGCTGCTATTGGTGCACTTTGGAGCCTCTCCATTAGTCGCGCTTGAGTTGGGAGGCTGGACGTTGACTTGCACTGAGTACGAGCTCCGCCCTGGACAGCACATCATGATCCATGCAAGTCTCACATCCTCCCTGTTGATGCAGTGGTGCACCGTGATGAACGCACTGAAGCTTAAACACGTGGCTCCAAAGAAGAAGCTAAAAACCAAGTCCAAAGGGTAATACAGGGAAACAGCCATGGCCCCAAACATCCACAAGGTGACATACAGAAGCAAAGTAAGGCTAGCCCCCAAAAGCTGGGACTGAAAACTGTGCTCATTTTCCAGTGTGGATGTAGAGATGAGAGATAAACACATGGAGTCCTGATGATTTATTTCACCATTTTCATTGGCTGCCAATCTCTGCTGCTCTTCTGTCGGCTCCTTGAGCTCATATTTGCGCTCAGGGTGTCTTTTCAACTGAATAAATATGCTTAGAAAATACATACAGTTTACAAAAGTGATGAAGCTGGCAGGTCCGTAGAAGGCTCCCAAGGACGGTTCCCAGGCCATCCAGCAACTAGGAAAGAATATGAGCAACTAGCTTAGACACTGTAGTTGAATAAAGCACTTAGGAGATTGGCATCAACTGGACCTACAAACTGTCGAATAAGTAGTGGGGTAAGGTGTACAGAGAACATGGAGTACTCACTAGGGTGCGCTGGGCCGGCTGCCATAGTTCTTGATGTTTGCTGCTGCCGTGATACCACACACTATGATGGGGATCCCGCCACCAATCAGGTAGAACCTAGGAGGGACAATGGCTCATTATCCTGTCTATAGGGCAGGAATACTTATTGCAATGTCTAAACACGTTACCTGTCATTCTTTGAAGATTCCAATAACACACTGAGAAAAGTTTCAGTGACTGCTTTTATAAATGACCCATATGACTTTGGTTTGGATCTTTGTTATGTTTTGTTCTGTTTTGTTTTTCCATTTGTTTCCTTCTTTTTCAAAGAACCGGCTCTGAGCTGGGGAAAGCTGGTCAGCTGCTGCCACCCTGTGGCCAGGTGGAAGAACACTTGGGTCTACCTAAGCTTTTAGTGGGTTGTGTTTTCAGGGAGGGTGGCTTCCATTAAATTCAGCTGGTGAGCCAAACACTGTCAGTCTATTATTACACAGCAACTTTTGAGATTCACACACATAAAATATGGTAGGAAGAACTGTGGAGGATGAGATTTCACAGACTTCAGTTAGCAGATATTCTTCAATTCTTTCAAACAATGACAGGCATCTGAGCCAATCCTACAGTGTGCCTCTCCAGGCTGGGCGAGCAAACCTGATGAGTGCTGGAGATACCCGGTCTATCTGGTGTGCTTTTACATTTCGCCCATCGCTCATCTACTGGAAGTAGATGCCGCCCTGGATCGCTACACTCCTAACTCTCCCTAGATCTTGCTCAGTGTAAGTGTTGCAGTGACAGTAACAAGTGGAAGTGAATTGGGCTGAGCTCTGGTAAACTTCCCTGGTACTTACCATGCATGTCATTTTCCCTGTAGCATTTTCAGCTGATGGAAATACCATCTGCAGGTTGCCAGCTTACTATAACCCTGCAGATGTCTTCACCTTTCTGACACTCACACTCTCCAATCCAGCCAATCCCAATGACCCTCCTCACACATCTAGCATAAGCTCTCTGGCTCCAGTCCTCAGGGAAAACACCAGTGACTCACTGACATTTGTCATTTCCAGGCGTCCCAACTTATACTTCACACTAATGCCACACTGTCCTAACAAGACACTCTCAGGCCACTCACTTCCTGAGTGAAAGATCTCTGGCAGCTATACACATTTTAACATGGCTATTTGTTGTACAGCTCTGGAAGAGGTGGGCATGAATGCATAAATCTCTTAAGAAATTTACAAAACTCATGAGGCTTCCAAAACTTAGACACAACTTAAGAGGCCCTTCCCTGAGGTACTATAGGCAGTAAGTAGAACTAGATGGTGACACTTGTCTGAGTCACCTATGTTCCTGCAAGTCAGTCTAACAAATGTTCGAGTTCCCCAAGATAGATTTGAATGGGCTGAATCATTGACTTGGTCTCCCACTGACCTTTATCGAGTATGAATAAAGATAAACTCCCCAGGAAAATTAACCTCAAAGCCCCTCAACCCCAGGCAACTGTCCCCAGGACCCTGCTCCTTCAAGCCACATACCCTGCACTTCTCAGCTAGCTCTGTTCCCCCTTTAGAGTACAACTCTACCACACTCCTAACCCCAAAGCAGGTCCATGCCAGCAGCTCAGCAAGTGCCCTCCTCTCACTAGTGCCTCTTCTTTGCACGAGCAATTCTGCACTTTCTAGAGGCCTGAACAATAGGTATCCACAGCCAGTTCTGCAAACTCTGGGGTAGGGGTGCTTTCAGCTGGGTGCACATCAGGTCTTCAGTGAACCTACTCACCACTGATAATTCTGCTCATCTAGCACAATCAATCCATTCACAATTCTTTTTATTATAATGAGCAGGAAATAGATATAAATCCAAACTCATTTTGTATTTTGTAGAGAAAAGAGATTCATTCTTGAGATGAAGATCAATGACATGTGATCTCAACAAATTTCAAGAAGCTAGTATTTCACAGAGAGCTGATACCTCTTTCTTGCTCTGCACATAATCACGGGACCCTCTCATTCTTTCTGAGCTCTAGGGCACAGGGGAGATGCTGATGCTCATAACACTGAGAACCAGTCAGCTTACAAGTCTTCCCTTTTACCTCTCAAAGTCCACATCAATGCTTCTTGTTGTAAGTTAGACTGTGGTTCAACTGAAGCCATCACAATACTTAGTGAGCACCCGCACTACAGCAAAGGTTCAGGATACCTCAGCATTGGCCGTGGTGGCGCGGGTGGCTCATCAGGATCCTGGCATCTCTTGGCTTTCTTAGTGACTTGTTTGTAGATATTTCTGGCAGTGACTCCGACCCACAATACCGTGGCAAGAGTAGAATAATGCAGAATGATCCCAACCTACAAGGAAGATTGGACAACGTATGACAATTTAAAAAAAAAAAAAAACAAACAAACAAAAAACCACAAATGTTTCCTCGAGTCTAATTAAAGTGCTATAGGAAGGCATAGTATGACGACTCCTTCACGTGCTCATGAAGAAATCAAGGTTCTTAAGAGAAGATCACTTTATCAGTTAGTTCACCGTCTAACTGCCACTGCAAGGAGAAGCAGAGAAGGGGAGGGAATGGGACACACCTGGGCTCTGCCTGAGAGTCGCCATATTCTGGCATGAAAATGATATAATGAGGTAAGGATTAAGCAAGTAAACTCAGAAGTAAAACTTTCCCTCAGTTTAAGACTGTACTGATTCTCCTACCTGACTGTGATTTCAGCAAACCATGCACTATCTCAAGTACTTAGCTATGTTAAATTGCTTCCTAAGAATACTTATTGTGATTGTTATAAGTGCCATGTTGAAGAAAGCATATGAATCCTGAATCTCACTCTCCAATTTAACAGTGGGGACCTGACTGACAGACAGCACTGGGGTTCTGTGGAATCTGGGTGAGCATAAAATCATGGGCACACTAGGCCTTTGACAGTGTAGCCGAGGTGCAGCAGATAACAAAGACTGGACTCATTTGCTTGTGACAGGAAGTAGGCTGATCACATGACCCCTCTGGCTGAGGTGGCAATTCTGTATGATGTTGAAAGGGAACACAAGAGGCTTGGAACTTTTTTTTTTTAAAAAAAAAAAAAAAAAGAAAAGAACCAGTATACATCAGCAGAGCAAGGACACAATCTAGAATCTTGTTTTCTTTTATGGGATGGGGGCAGAAGGTCAGACTAACACTGAATCTGTAGCCTAGGGTGGCCTGTAACTCACTATGTAACCCAGATCGACTTTGAACTTGCAGCAATCTTCCTGCATCAGCTTCCAAAGTGCTAGATTTATAAGCAAGTGATATCATGACCAGCTTTCTAAACTAATCACTTGCTACCTTTTCCAACAGTTGTTGTTCTTGTCTCTGCTTATTTTGGAATTAGAATGTCAAGGTCTCCAGGCTAACCTTAATGTCAACATGTAGTGGACGAAGACTACTCCTTCTACATGACCCTCTACCTCCTAGGAGCTGAAGTACAGGGCACTCCAATGCACGTCTTTACATCGCGCTGATTGGGTCCTGGATCAGTACCTTTCTTTCCCTCTCACAATTATTACAGGTAAAATTCTAGAAATGAAAAGCTTCTCATTAAAGGGGTAGCTCTCCAACCTTCCGAAAACTCCTGCTGACACCTCCAAACCCAGGTCGGTAACAAAGGAACAAGAGCCGACCTGCAGCTAAAGCCTGGAGGCACAAAAGCTCAAAGTGGCTCTGAGCCAGGACAGTAACTACCCAGAATAAATCTTGCAGACTCTGGAAGTGCCAGGACAGTGGATCTCACTTATCTCAACTAGAAAAATCGGAAGTCACCATCTCCTAGGGACAGAAGTGGCTCCTTTGTTCACAGCAGTTTTACTGACTTAAGAGGAAAGAAAGGTTCATAGAGACAAATATCACAACCCTTTGCGCCACCTGAATTATCCTCAGTGCCTTAAGCAAAAGAACCACACGCACATCTGTTGCATAGAAATCAGTAAATTTAACAATCACTGAGTTTTTATTCAAAGGCATAGGTTCTATTGCTATAGAATTAGAACCACTAAATATTTTAAGTTATAAACATTTCAAAACAGCCAGGCAGGAAAGGCACTTTTCTAAGGAGAAAAACTTAATAGTTGGCCTCTGACATGTTTTCTACAGCATTTCTAAATTTCCAGAAAGTGTTCATTTTTCAAAATACCTCCCACTAAAATGGTCATGAACATAGAGACTTTCACAGTCTCTGTGAAACAACAAGTAACAATCCACAGAAAGACAGAAAACTGGAGCTGAGGTCCAGAAGAGAGGCTCCTGGTAGTGTGGTACCTTCCACCCTACACTTGGATGGTGCGTAAAATACAATCTGGTGGCCAAACTTCCAAGGAAAGCAGATCCTGGAAATTTTTAAACAGTTTAGAAATAAGTAATCCACAGGGCCCATAAAGGACATACTACATGTAATCTATTATTCCTTAAGAAAGATACCTTGGGCCAGAGAGAAGCACTATGTTGTGAAAGTTTGAGGAGCAGAGTTCAGATTTGCAGCACCCACAGGAAAGCTGGGTAGGCATGGCAGCAACCTGTAACCCCAGCTCAGGACAGGAGATCTCTAGGGCAAGCTAGTTACATGGAGTAGCCATGTCAGCAAGGTTCAGGCTCTGAGAGAGACCCTACCTCAATAAATAAAGTGGAAAGAGATACAGGAAGACGTTCAAAGTCAACTTTGGGTCTCTACACATAGGGGGACACATGACAACACACACACACACACACACACACACACACACACACACACACCGGTCTCTCTCAAGAGGGGAGGGGAAAGGACAATTACTTCACACTACCTAAAGGTCTAAAAGAACGAGCCCCAGGACTGAAAGTTGGTGCCAAGTTTAAGAGAGAGTATTGTTTCTACAGAGGAACCAGGTTCTGTTCCCAGTGTTCCCGCTGCTGTAACCCCAACACTTATGTTACTTATATAACAATATAAACTCTGATATACTTACATTGCCTTTTTCCAATTAAGGCACCATAGTATGTATACACTGTAGTAGACACAACAGCTATACCAAAACCAAACCAAGTCATACCAAAACAACAAAACCCACCTGTATAATGAATATAATCACATGTGAACGGGCAAAAATTATAAGAAACAGCTTCCAGAAGTAAGTGATGGTAACATACCTACAGAAATGTTTCTGTAAGCTACTGACTTAAGACTTTTGGCATCTCCATGAGGTCAGCATTACTAATCCAGGGCACTCAAGTGTGATGGTCTACAAGGCCCCAAACCTTAGCAGTGCACAATAACAGAAGTGGGAGGATCAGATCAAACGGCAGCATTTTAATCAGGTCTCTGCTGAGTAACACCACTAGTAACTTGGGGTGTTTTCCTCTCCACGATTCAGTTTATATACTTATAGAATAGACCAAAGTGCCTTCTAGGGTAAACATAAAAATTAAAGACTCAGTTACAAGGCGATAGCTCTTCCTGTTTCCTGATTAGATTTTCCCCACTGGCTCTCTGTGCCAGCACAGCGATTCTCTAGATAACAGATACAAAGGGACACGGGAGAAGGGCATCTGGCACTCTATGTGTGGATTAAATCAGGGGACAGCAGAACAACAAGGACAGTTAAGTAAGGTGCAGCCAATCCCTTTATGCACAGCAAAGAAAACCAAGGACAGAAAATGAACCACCAAGCAATTACTCAGTAGAACATTGTAGTGGCTATTCTTGGTTGTCAACTTGACTACATCTGAAATGAATTATAATCTAGAATTAGAAGGCTCACCTGTGGCCCTAATCTAGAGGCTGAGAGATATAAGTTTTTGACCTGAATTTTGGCATGGAGACCTTCAGGAATAGTGGCTATGAATCTCATAGGATTAACATAGAAAGCTCTGAGTTTAAGGTCATCTGGGGTTAAAGGTGTGGTGGCACACACCTTTAACCTGGGCCACACTTTTTGCTGGAGACGTATATAAGGACATTGAAAGAAGGAAAGTTCTCTCTGCTTCGCCTGTTTGCCTTGTGGGACTGAGCAATTGTTGGATTCTTGGACTTTTATTTACAGCTGCTGCCTCGACTGTTGTTGGGAGTTGATTGTTGGGAGTTGGACTATAAATTGTAAGTCATCAATAAATCTCTTTATTATATAGAGACTAAGTTCTGTGACTCTAGAGAACTCTAACTAAGACATATTGGTACCCGGAGTGGTTCTAGAGGAGCAGTTCCACTCACTATCACTCCTAGTGACCCTCTAGGAAAATTTTTGCTTCCTGTCCCCACAACTCTAGGTTCTGCTGGCCTAGAAGTTTTGGTTCCAGAGGGTGGAGTTCTCCTACCAGGAGCCACAACAAACATTCCATTGAACTGGAAGCTCAGACTTCCCCCTGGTCATTTTGGGCTTCTAATGCCCTTAAACCAACAGGCTAAGAAGGGAATAACAGTATTAGGAGGAGTGATAGATCCAGATTACCATGGAGAAATCGGATTGCCTCTTCACAATGGAGGTAAGCAAGATTATGTCTGGAGTGCAGGAGATCCCTTAGGGCGTCTCTTAGTACTTCCATGTCCTGTGATTAAGGTCAATGGGAAATTACCACAGCCTAATCCAAGCAGGATGACAAAGGATGCAGACCCATCAGGAATGAAGGTATGGGTCAATCCTCCAGGAAAAGAGCCAAGACCTGCTGAGGTGCTTGCTGAGGGGGAAGGAAATACAGAATGGGTAGTGGAGGAAGGTAGTTATAAATACTAGCTAAGGCCACGTAATCAGTTGCAAAAACGAGGATTATAAGTAATATGAATGCTTCTGTCTTATTTTGTTAAGAATATACTTTTCTTCCAATTTCTTTAACATCAATTGGTATTTAAGTTGAGACACTAAAGAATGTTCCCAAGGGACATTGTAAGTTTATAAATGCGTTTGCGATTGTACGAGGAATAGTTATATCATGTTAGGCGTACTCATGATTTTGTTATTGTTTCATGTGGACATGGGATATTATTTGTGTCAAGTTGACAAGGGGTGGATTGTAGTGGCTATTCCTGGTTGTCAACTTGACTACATCTGAAATGAATTACAATCCAGAATTAGAAGGCTCACCTGTGGCCCTAATCCAGAGGCTGAGAGATACAAGTTTCTGACCTGAATCTTGGCATGGAGACCTTGAGGAATAGTGGCTACGAATCCCATAGGATTAACATAGAAAGCTCTGAGTTCAAGGTCATCCGGGGTTAAAGGTGTGGTGGCACACACCTTTAACCTGGGCCACACTTTTTGCTGGAGACGTATATAAGGACATTGAAAGAAGGAAAGCTCTCTCTGCTTCGCCTGCTTGCCTTGTGGGACTGAGCAATTGCTGGATCCTTGGACTTCCATTCACAGCTGCTGCCGCGACTGTTGTTGGGAGTTGATTGTTGGGAGTTGGACTACAAACTGTAAGTCATCAATAAATCCCTTTACTACATAGAGACTAAGTTCTGTGACTCTAGAGAACCCTAACTAAGACAAACATGGTAGAACACAAATTCCCCCAACCCTGGGCCAGGCCTCTTCAAACTCCCAGCTCTGCCTCTTTGCTTCCTCGAGCTCCTTCCACAAACCACTTAAAAGCAGCAGAATACTAGAACTGATGCTTCCAACATTCTCAACCAATCATCTTGGGGCAGAATGTGGAATACCACCCTCTAATGGTAAGTATGTGACTCCTGAAAGAAGGAAGAGAGAGACAGCTATATAAACTACATGCACAATGGTACCTAAAAGTTAGCACATTAGAGCTCAGTGATCACATGGTTGGTGTACTTTGAGAATGTCAGGTCCAAAAGAAAATAGCTAACCATGGTGCCTATAACCTACTAAGGCACATCTGACCTGTTGGTTTTCTTAGTATTACAGCTAGCTACCTGTGGCCCTCCCTCCTCACCCCACCCTTACCCTAAACTTCTCCAGCTCATAGACTTCTCATTCCTATAGAACCCTGCCATTTCTCTTTTTAGTCTTCCTTTCTTGGGCTCCTTTGCTGACACTCTTTCTCTTTCTGTCTTTCCCTCACCTTCTTTCCCTCCTCTCTCTCATGCCTAAGACCAGTTTGGTGGCCATTTTCAATGTACTACTTTCTCTCCCTGCTCTGGCCTCTTCCAGATGCCTCTGGCCATACTCTACCCCATATCTATAATAAAAACCTTACCCTCAACCATGCCTCGGAATGGTCATGTTCTCAAGTTTTGTACATCTGGTGCCAAACTCCTCAGTTTATAGAGAAATAGGGTCTCTGTACTAGCCTATAACTCTGAATGTAGACCAGGCTGGCCTTGAACTTAGAGATCCACACCCTCTGCCTCCCAAGTGCTTCAATTAAAGGCACGCCTATTAATGGCTCAGTTTTAGAGACAGAAGAACATAAAGATCATTCTGTTTAGCCAGCGTGACACCTATTTTACAAGAGAAATACAGAAGCCTTAACCAGGTAGACCAGTAGAGCAAGTGGATGAGGCAGGCACAGAAGGACTACTACCCACCAGGACCGGAAATCCTTACCAGGTTTCTACACATGCCCTTCCCAGCCCAACCAACTGGATCCTTACAATGTGAGAACAGAGCAAGGAGCCCCGATTGTGAACACAAGAACAATGCTGCTATGTCTGTTACATACTTTATAAACCTTTAACTGGAGTATTTGTTCTGAGTTCCTGAGGAGTCCACACAATCCCTTTCTCTTCATCATAGAGAGGCTATGAAACACCATTTGGTCATCTTTACAATAGTCTCTTCCTGTTCATTTCCATAATAAATAAATTAACATGTCTGCTTCAGGAAACCAAAGAGCAGTTTGGGGTGAAATTGAGGATAGTTGTACCAAAGTGTACTGTGGGCTGTACTAACAGGAACCATGGTCAACAAGGCCAGGGGCTTGATGTCTATCCACAGCCCAGGCTTCTTTTTCTCAGTAACTGCAGAGCACCTACCACAGGTCAGATCTTAGGTCGGTTCCTTGATAAATGTGGATGACCCAAGCCATACAATTCTCACCTCGAATCCAATGATAGCTTTGAGTCCAGAGACAAGGAAGAGTAATTAGGTATTATGAAGTTATAGCAAGCCCTGACAGAGGTACATGAGGGACAGTTATCTCTAAAACTGTGACTGATAGTACCTTCAACACAAGCCAGAGGCAGAGATGTGAATATGAGGGACCAAGAACAAAGCAGCTGTCTTCTGTCTGTATCACCTGATCCAAGACTTTTCTGAAAGTATGCTTTCAAGGGCAGAGGAATGGCTACTACAAACACATCACACAGCTGAGATGTAACTGTCAATACAGGCAGTACTAAAAAAGTTAGTATAAGCCTGCTCCCATTGAAACTCTGACACTAAATCTTCTCAGCAGTTGTTACAAACATGCAACTATTTTAAGTTCATTTTTAAGAATACAGAGACGAATTTATCACAAAAAGCAATAATACAACATGACTGGTCCAAGCATGGCCTGTGTCTGTGATAATAAATTATTGTTTATCATGCAATAACCATCTGAAAATCCACCAGCATGATAAAATTCTGACCTTAAGAATAACCTGTTTCTAATCATGTAACCCGATTCTTAGGTAAGTATCAAACCTATTATTACTCTTCAGTTTTCTTGCAACTACCTTTGTTGAAAGTAGGTGACATTACTCATCTTTATCTTAGTAAAAAGATTTCTCAGTGTAAAGATAATTTCTCAGCCTTATTCTACTTCAGCTTCACTGGTTTTGCTCTTCACTATTCACTACATGCCCAGTCTCTCTGATTGTGACAGGCATTCATTTGGTTGCTTCCACGTTTCTGCTACTGCATATAACACTACATGAATATACATAACCATGTGCATATGCACACCCACAAGAGCACGGGCATTAAACCCGTGAAACTGCAGGCTCGATGGTCTGCAAACCTTTCACTTTAAAGGTGAAGCATCACAGGATGCCCACTTACTCACATTCCACCCAACAGAGTACATGGGATCCACATGTTCATGAGCACACTTGTGGATCAGATACAAGCTCTCTATGTGAGAGGTGCAGTAAAGAGAGCACTAAAGCGGCCGCGCCGTGACTCGGGGGAGGTTTTTCTTGTGACTAAGAGAGACAGCATCCAGAGGCATCGCAGAGTTCTGAGCAGAAAGAGAAAGCAGCAGACTGGATGTGACAAAGCCAGAGAGCAGCAGGGCAGGGGGAAACCTTGCTATCATAAAGGCAGAAAGTCTGGGGAGGTGGGCAGTGGGTAAGCATGGGGTTTGAAACGTAAAATGGGCACCTGTGAAAAGGGACTGATGGAGCCTGCAGGCCAGCATGGGCTTGGATATGCCACCCCAGGTATATGTTATTAGAGACTCATCAGTCCTTTCTGCTGGGGCCAAGAGAAAGGACACCTTTTGGTAACCCGGTACCTGTTTCACAAGTTCCTGAAGTATGCCTGCTTTTACATAGCAACTGGAAATCCTTCCAGCCCAGCTTGAGCTGATTTCTGGACAACGTACTTCCTGAGATCTAACCCACTCATCTCCCACTCCATGCCTGCATACTTGCCTGCTCCCTGCCATGGAACTACTGCCTTCTAGAACAATGAGTCTCATATCAAATGCTTTCTATTGTAAGTTGTCTTCATCATGGCTGGCTGGCTGGCTGGCTGGCTGGCTGGCTGGCTGGCTTCCTTCCTTCCTTCCTTCTTTCCTTCCTTCCTTCCTTCCTTCCTTCCTTCCTTCCTTCCTTCCTTCCTTTCCTTCCCTCCCTCCCTCCCTCCCTCTCTTCCTTCCTTCCTTTCTTTTTGAAGGCTGGCTTGAACTCACAGAGATCTGCCAGCCTCTGCCTCCCAAGTGCTAGCATTAAAGAAAGGTATGAGCTGCTATGCCCAGCTCATCGTGATGTCTTATAATCAGAAAGTAACGAAGACATCATGTCTGCATACTAGCAGAAGACTGATGTACATTAAAGTCATATTTATTTAGTCTTTTCTAAACTTTCATGTCTTTTCTAGTAACACATGTGTGAATTAGTTTTGCATTTTTAATATATACAATCATATCACCCAAAAATTCAATTATCACTTCAATTTGCAGGTCAGAAACTGAGACAGACACACTAACTATAGGAATCAGGATTTCAAACTGATATTTATATTGTATTTTCACTGTAGCTTTACTAAAGTCAAGGGGTGGAGACAATCCCTGTTTTTAATGAATCCACAAAGGCACTAAAATAGAATGTTATTCCATCATTATAAAGAAGGAAATCATGTCATATTCAACAGCACAGATAACGTCAAGGACATTGCACAATGGTAGAATGTTACATAGCCCCAGAAGTCAAAGGCGGACAAGCAAGAGAAGGTGGATACACAGCTGACTGTGAGAGGGATGGGGACATGGGAGGCGCTGTACAGTGGGTACAGAGTGGACACTCATAGTTACCTGAAACAGGAAGTCTCTGGGATGAGATGCATGCACAGCATGCACCACAGCTCATCTGTGTACTATGAGCTGAAGGCAGATCATACCTGCTAGGTTTTAGGTCACAATTACAAAATAGTTCAACAAACTGCTCGCCAGCGCACTCAGCAAGTGGCTGGTGGAACGGAGATGCAAATCCGAGCAGTCCAACTCCTCACCACGGAGTTACGCCTCTTACTCTCAGGTAAGCAATGCAGAAGCAAGAAAAGGGAACTATGTGTCCCCCATCCTTCAATGGAAGAGAAGAAGGCATAATAACATTATACCTGAAGAGCAAAGGTCATGCTTTAAAACAAGAGGTAAATATTTAAGTCTTCACATTTAGCAAAGCTCACGGTTTCTTAGTTTCGCCCAATTCCTTTTTTTTCATCAATGTTAAGTCTTCCTTTACAATCTGTCAGAAAAATGTCATTTATTTTTCACTCAAAGTTGGGACTTTATAAACATTTAAATGAACTATTAATCACTGTAAAGGGCTTGACAGATAACAGGCAACTGCTAAGGACAGAGACAAGTTTTTAGAGCTAGTCATTAGCCTGGGAATAAATATTCAAAACTTCCAGAACACTGCTAGATTGCTTGGTGGACAGGCATTAGGCCGGGCCACAGGTAAAGAAAAGACTCCAGAGAAACAGGTTTTTTGTTTTACAGTTAATGAAACACAAAGTTATTCTCTAGTATCGTAATTTTTTTTCCATCCTAAAACCTTTCAAGTTTGACTTACTGCTTGACAGACGCTGGCATTTCTGGTCTGGGTTATTCCTCCCACAAACACCACGCAGGTCAGGAAAATATGAAAACACAAGTTCACGAGCATGTGCCAGCTCTTGAGACTGATTCGGATCAAGCTGTTGGAGAAAAGAGGAACATGAACATTCAGGCTGGAACACTGGCAGCGGGGCTCCAGAGAGCGACTCCAGGTTAACTCCCCTGGTACAAAAGATCATATTTATATGCTTTAAGTTTAAATAATCTTACTAACTTAATATAGACTACACACACACAATTTGACAGTCCATTTACGCTAACATTGTTTCTTAACACTTAGCTTTATATATTAAAAAGACTTTCCCAGATCCACAGCACGCACAAAAGCTGTACACATTCTCCATCATCAGAACATGGACAGCTGTCACTAAATGATGTTGAAGAAGCCTGAATTCGATGCTTAGCTACGTAGAAATGACTTTAGTGTACCACTGAGTTTCTGTCCTGCCCAAGCTGGATAGCACACATGGCTGAAATGCCCAACGCGTTTCCTCCTGGCCTTTTATAATGAAATGTTGAAGTCTTTCTTTTCCTTTTTCTTTTTTTCAAACACATCAAAAATCACCTTTTGTTTCCGAAGCAAATGTCAAGAAATGCCATACATGTCCGACCTAAATAGGAAAATATGTTCTAGCAGAATCTTTTGTAAGGTAAGTTTCTTGCTTAGCAAATTCTTTTAGTTTGTTACTTCCGATCAGAAAAAAAGTTTCGATAGTTGCTCTCCAATTACCATAAACCAAATCCTCTATGTAAATGTCGCCAACTTTCTTCCAAGTGCTATCTTTAAAGATGCAGCAACAGTGAGAAAGCTGTAAGATACAAACATGGACTCTCTACCACCAGGAGACAGCTCTACAGGGACCCTGTACACGACAAAACCCCACTCTGCTTTTGGCCCTCTTGCTCCTGTGCCCACCACCCCAGCCTCCAGCTCACACTCCCACAGTCTCTTCCAGGTACGACCCCAGCAAACTGGAAATGGAAAGATGACCTTAATGGAGCAGAGAAGGAATAAGAAAATTCCTCAGGGCTGAAATTAGCTGATGGCTCTTCATATCCCAGAAGGCATGCAATGAAGCCTGTGGGCAGCCAACAGTAAGCATCTTTATTTTGTAAGGGTACCATCTGTATCACACTTAAGTTTATCACAACTAAGTGTGAAATAAAGTCCTCTTCTAAGTGCACAGAGCTTTGAGGGCCGGATACATTCTCTTACCTGTGGTGGTACATGTAACTGATGATAACGGCCAAGAGACATAAGAGGAGAGTGATGGCGGTGGTGTAAACCACGGGGTGCAGGAGACTGGCTGCTGGGGTGTACAACTCTGATCCAGTCAGATCCTGAGGGGAAAAAAAATGGTCATGGGCTGTTATAGACATTTAGCTACTGGGCATTTTTTAAATGTCTGACATGCTGTTGACCAAAAGCTCTGGCCCCAACTGACATCTCTGTGATCTATTTGGAGTAACAGCTTCCTAACTTCCATTGTGTTAATTATTGTAGTTTTATTTGTTTGTTGTTTGTTTAAGAAAGGAAGAGTTTATTTTGGCTCACAGTTTCAGAGAAAGAAGAGTCCATGGCAGCATGTGGTGTCTGCAGTAGGAATCTGTCTGATTTCATTTCCTCCATTCACAGGAAACAAAGACAGACAGGAAGTGAGGTGAGGCTAGAAATGCTTTATGCCTACCCCAGAGATGCATGTCCTCCATGAAGGCACTACTGCCTAAAGGTTCCATAACCTCCACGCACCATCAACAATGAGCAAGAGATCACTTAAAAACTGGAGCACTGTATTTCACACAACACTCAAAATTAGTGTTGGTTGGACAGTGAAACTAAATGTGTTAAGAAAATCATACTGGGGTGTCTTGAAGAAAACAAAGATAAAAATTAATATAAAAAAGGAAAAATTTAGAAGGAGAAAAAGGCAAGTAAAAAGACACTTGTGAACTTGGGATAGGCTGGGATTCTATAAACAGGATGTGAAGATCACTGACTATGAAAAACCCTAAGAAGTCAGGCACAAAACCTCTAAGGAATCCCGTTCACACAGGGGCAGGAGGAGACGAGGAGAGTCTGAAAAGGGCTCTGCAAAACCTACATGCACAGAGCGTGTGCATTCATAGACCATCAGGAACCCAGAAAACAAGCCAGGCACACTGGGGCTGGCCTTTGTCTTCAGCAAATTCTCTAAGAATCCACACGCAGGTTCAACATCCTAGTCACCACTGTAATAAGAACTACACTCTCATAACACAAGAAACAGAGTGAAATCACTCTCACCAAAGTGATGATTCCAAAGATCAATGAGAACAACAAGCAACTAAGAAATGTCCTAACAAGCAAGACTAAGCTGGTACCAATGATTCAGTAAGCTGTGGGGCATTAATATTGAAGTTAAGCATGGGAATGGTTCACAATCCTGGCCTCTACTCATAGGAATGCACAGTCAATCAAAAGCACGCATGTGACTCATCAAGATCAGCTTCCACTCATTCTCCTGATGTGCATTATCAATATAATGGACTGTTTTCAGTATTTTCATTGCATGAACGGGACTGATGTGCATGTACTGAAAAATATGAACTACTGCTTCACACACAGAGCAATCTCCCCAATGTAATGGGGAAATGGGGGAGAGAGCAGACACACAAAGCAATACCATGGGCACCAAGTGTGGAGTGTGAGCACAATCACAATTTACCTATGGCACACAGTGTTAGAAAGGGGGAAGAAATGCATGGGGCTTCTAAGTGCTGGAGTAGAAACCTCGACAGTTAGTGGTGGGTATGACATGGAAATAGCATTAATCCGAACTCCAGGGTATATGTACTTTGCCCAGTCTTGAAAGTTAATGAGAAAGTGAAGAGCTGGTCCCTCTGATCCTTAGTTTCATCTTGCAGAAATTTATCCTGCATGGACATCATAAAATGTGTAAAGTGAAACTGTACAAACAAACTGCTGGAAACAGATCTAACAGAGAAACTCTAAGGCCATTAAGGCAAGGCTAGAAGACATTCCTCAGAGACGAGAGGGGGGCAGACAGACAGACACACAGTGTGTTTTTCTCCCTGTGACATGTGAGATGCAAGAGATGAGGTTCTGCAGTATAGTTAGAATAGCGATTCTGGATCACATTGCTTGGATTCTAGTCATTGTCCCCAAGCTAACCTACCTCAGTTCCAGACCTATGGACAAGAGACAACTATGACAACTGCCTATACCATAACAATCACAAAGAGTGCCTGACACATGACTGCCTACTGCAGATCAGCTACTGCTACCCCATCTCCACTGCGCCACAGTGTGTCCAGTGGTAGGTACAGATGTCGTCTTAAATCACTTTCTATCTTACATTTTGATTTTGGGTGGTGGTTGTTGTTGTTGCAGCAGGGTTTCCCTTTGTAGCCTTAGCTGTCCTAAAACTCATTCTGTAGACCAGGCTGCTCTTGAACTCACAGAGAGCCACCTTATATTTTGAAATGGGTTCTCTTACTGAACTTGGGAGTTAAACCAATTTGAGAGTGGCTGGCCAGAGCATCTCACAACGGTACTCCTCCTTAATGGTACCCCAGTGACATCTGGCTTTTCACTCCAGGTCCTCAATCTTTCCTAGCAAACACTTTATCTATCAAGCCATCTCTCCATCCTGGAAGCAGGATTTAGGACAATGTACACAGCAAGCAAGCATGTGTGAAAACCTGGTTGCATGTTGTCTGAACATAGAAACCTCTTCAATATGCAAGGAACTATTAACTACAGTTATGGAAAACTTACAGCTGAGGGTCCCACTGTGTCTTCACATACAGACATAATTAAAACAACTGATGTGGGTGAGTTGTTTGAAAGTTGTGTAGGCAGAAACCTTGCTGGCATTCCGGTCAACTATGTACTAATTAGAACTGGCTTGCTTTTACTCAGTACACTCAGCATTATTAGAGGAACAAGGATGTAGCCACTGGTTTTTACAACTAGACAATTCAAGAAACAAAGGCAAAGCCTACAGTGAGCACTTTGGCCTCATTATTATTGAATGAACAAGGTATTAAGATCGTATATAGTGTCTACTCCTATTCGCCTCTATTGCCCAGAGCTCCTTTGATCCTTCTGACCCCCCCACTAGGCACTTCTGATATCAATGCAACAATTCCAACTTCTGCTGATATTTCCTCCATCAAGTTACTGGATAGCTTCTGACTGCAGGGGTAAGCAGAACCAACCAGGATATCATCTATTGTAGACATAGCAGCAAAAACACTAGTTGCATCTCATTCTTTAATGTACATTTCTCAACTGGATCATAAGCTTATCTTCCTAGAGATAAGGACATTTAGACTTTAGACATAAAGACCTAAGGATTACATTTATGAGTCAATAAAAGGTTAGAAGAAACAAAGCTATAGTTTTCAATTTAAAAAAGGCATTATTTCTATCTTAATTTGATGTAAGTACTATAGGATAGGTGTAATCTTCTCTTGTATTCCTGATGATAGACCCCAGGGCTCCATGAATGCTACATAAGTGCTCAGAGATATGCCTACAACGTAAGTCTGTATGATGAAGAAGCAACTCTAAATTTTCCACACACTCTATGGTAACTTTACAACTTTGTCAGAAATCCCAGCTGTGTTTCTAGCTTCTGCCTCTAGGTGGCAGTTACATCACAGAAAACAAGATTCTCTGAAAATAGGGGGAAAGATCTTAGCAGTCTTCCAGCTATGAAAAACTGTGTTTCACATTTTTTAAAAGATTAAAAATCTGAAAGATAAAAGAATAGCTTATTCCTTCTAGAAAAGGATTATACTAATTTAAATAGTTTAGAAGAACAGTTAGGGAGTTCAAAAATAGAAGCTTTCAACTAGTATTAGATTAAACAAAAACAAAAGTTTCACATGGTGTGGTATCATAGTGAAGCTTAAGATGCAGGATTTCTGTGTTTCCTTTATTTTGCTCAACTTCTGATCGGTATTACATACATTTCAGACAATCTTGTATTTCCTATTGTTTCTCCTTCAAATGCTACATGGCTTCCAAATATTTTACTCTCAAATGTGAATGAGGAACAATTTAAAGCCAAAACCAATCAAAATGCAGACTTGTGGAACTGCCTCCACAAAGATGACTCCAGTGAGACATCTACCACGTCACTCTTGCTACTAGAGGTATGTGACCACTAAGCAAGAGGAGACGGGAAGGTCTTAACCTCCTAGAGGAACAGGGAATTTGTTGTGAGATCATGTCTCTTAGGCATGTCAGAAGCTACAGCCATGAAGTCTCACTGACATAACAGCTCAAACATGAGCTGAACAAGGACATCAATGAACATGCTAATGTGGAAGGCTGAACTCACGAAGCCTCAATCCTACATACACTAAGGAAAGCTGAGAGCTGGAGAAACAGTCTTCTCACACCAACATTGGTTGTTCAATACCCGGTGGTCAGCCCTGAAAACATACATAGTAACACAGACTGAGCAGGTGGTATTTATGCATTTAGAAGCACACACATCACCACCACCACTAATAATTAAGGGACAAAGAAGTCATGAATTTAAAAGAGAGCAAGGAGGAAAAAAAGTGGAATAATGTAATTATATTAAAATCTCAAAAAAAGGGGGAGGGCCTAAAAAGAAACTGTCTCAAATTTTAATTAATGTCACATTTTAATTATGTATCGTGTGTGTGTGTGTGTGTGTGTGTGTGTGTGTATGCAAGCTGAATGCCATGTGGCCTGGATAGAAGTCAGAGGATAACTTGAAGAAGTCAGTTCTCTTCCTCCAGCATATGTGGGACCTAGGGATGGAACTCAGACCTTCAGGCTTGGAAAAGAGCACTTCATCTACTCAGGCAGCTCACAGGCCCAGTCATGCTTTAATGCAAAGACAGTTGCAAAACAGTGAAATGTCAAATTACAGAAACAAGACATCTCATTAGCTACGAACACTGGCTTAAAGCACAAAAGGTAAATATAAATAATAGTAGTAACAGTAATAGTAATAATAATAATAATAATAATAATAATAATAATAATAATAATAAAGCTGGTTCTTTAGGATGTAGTCCTCCATCCATCAAGGATCCCAAGAGTGTGCATGCTGAAGTATAGGCATGTTGGATATGGTTCAAGAGCACTGCTTGCAGCTGTGTGCAAAGATTCATGGAGTCACTGCCATGACAATCCTATCACCTGCAAAATATCCATTTTCAAGCCTTATCTGCCAAGGGACCAGGAAAAGCATTAAAAGAAGAAGCAAGGAAAATGAACCAAACACTGGGGAAAACTATTATAATCCAGGCTTACCTCAAGATCATTTGTATTGGCAAATGCTATAACATTAAAAAAAAACAACCACCAAGTATAACAAACTATGTTTCAAGATTATCTATACAAGTATAAGTATATGTAAGTAATACTGTCTAGATACCAAACTCACAACTGAAATGAAATAAACAGGGAAGTCTTGGCTATTTCTGGGCAATGTCTCCATACCTGTAGTGGTCTCTCTGTGCTCTACACACACAACCAAGAGAGAGGCACCATGTAACAACTGCAAAATAACTGCAAAGTAGCTACAACAGTAACTAAGGTGGGTCATTTCATCCTGATGTGCTCAGGACTGAGAAGAATGAATCAAGTATCTCAAGACTTAGGCAACCTTTAGGAGACCTGACTGCATGTATTAACAGAAGTTCCTTTGAGAATGGGTAACAATGGGCAACACCAATGGTGAATAAGAGTGGTCAGTGGGACTGACTGACAACCGAGTGACAATCAAACCAGTACTGTTCCACAGCCACAGAACTTACTAAAGTCACTGCCACCCATTCCCACGGTCATCTTCCACTCAAAAGGATAACAGTGTGGGTATGTTGTCCAAAACCTTTTGATAACTGCTGTGAATCTTTCAGTAAACAAACCGCTGCACATTGAAGGAGTCAAACTGCAGAAACCCAAGCTATCTTTTCACGTTTTAAGGTCAGAGTGTAGCTGATCTGATTCCCTTATAGTTCACTGAGCATCCTTTACAAAATACAGCCTCATTCATTTCACTTTGTAGTAACTCAATTTCCCTTGAAATCCAGAATCACCTCTTACATAATTAAATGGAGCCAGTTATGTTAAGTTAAAAAGTAAATTCTTCGTTTGGGCTTAATTATGCATAGGGAACCATTAGAATATATAGTATTTATACACCAAGCTAACAACGGCCACACCATTAGCACAGCATAGTTGCCCAGGGAGCCGCACTGAATGGTGGTGATGTTCTCATCCGAGTAGAGTATACAGCACCCATCTGACTTCCAGCCTCCTTGTCCATTCAGCAAATCAAAGTCCCACTGCGCTGCCACCGCATCTGCTCCGTGGGCGATTCGGCGCAGAGTCACATTAACAGGGATGTGGTGGGTATCTACAGTCACACCATCTGGAGAAAATGAGAAAGAACAGTATTTCTCAAACAAACTTCATAAACAATTAAATGCCAACTTATACACTGATGGGCACTCTGCAAGATCTTTTTTCACTAGTGACTCATTAAAACAACAAAGGACAAAAATAAGCATATTTTTAGGAAGAACAACCAATAAAGCCACAGTGGCCAGCAACTGTCGGGTAACATCTGCCACACAAACCTATTTTTGTGAGGATCACAGGGGTCACTACTGTCCGCCGCTTGCCATCGTCTGCCAACTTTGTTGAATTTCCAGTGGCTGGAAAAAGCTTTCCATTGCGGAAGGCAATGAGTTGAAGCTTATAGAGGGAGTCATCCATTGCTCGGACTTCTCGCTTTTGTTTCGGTGAGAAAAGGGAGGAAGGAAGCTGAATAGAAGCCTCCATGATGGTGTTCTGAGAAAAAAAAAAATATATATGTATATATTATAAAACTCACCATACCAGTGTCAGATAGTCATGAAAATGTTCACATTATATGCTAAACATGTTTTCAAAAAGTGTATATAAAAAATTAACATTTAAAAACAACTGATAAGTTCAGAAACAAAAAGTCTGAGCAGCAGAGAACAGCATAGGTCAAAAGTATAAATCAGAGAGAAACCCAAGTTCTTTTTCCAAGAGTTTAAAAATAAGAGAATTCTTAATTTTCCCATGACAACATACACAGCTACAGCAGACAGCATTAACCTGATCGAGAATTTCATTCATCAGTTTTATAGTTAAAAAGAATAAGCCAGAGGGGCGAACAGAGTCAGGCTCACACAATAAAAGACTAGGATTTTACAGAGAAAAACAACGCACTGCTATTTCAGCATGTGTTTCCTTGAGCTAAGAAACAGTGGTTGGAGAAACACAACAAAGAGAAGACAAAGTGCTTGACGCCACAGAACATGTCCTCACTTCTTCACACTTGACCTCGGCCAAAAGGTCAAGCAGCAATATTTTCTGTGTCTACTGTGGATTTTTAGCTACACATTCAACTTTAATAAACACATTAACTTTAACAAAGTTAAGCATTCATATTTAATAAAAAATATCTATATGCTCAGGAGATATAGATTTCAACAAACCTGAAAATATTCACTAAGGGAAGAATTTATCACGCGAAGTCATTTTCTTGGACACCAAGCCCTTTCTCCCTCCAAAGCAATCTACAGGGAACCAAAAGAATTTCCTCTCGGAAGACAAAGGTGGCCATTATTTTACTTTAATAATACTCTGCTTGTGAGACTTTGAGAATACTGCCCCACATCCAAAGGCACCATATAATTTGACTAAAGACTCCTGCTTACATCTATGTCCTAGCTCAGACATGGGGACAAGAGCGTCGCAGCAGGAGCCGCTGCTCTCCAGGTGCAGCTTGCTGGGCAGAGGAGGCCCTGACAGCAATGCCCCGATATTCTGCTGTCTGACAAAACTTTTGAATCCATCTATTGGACTTGCCATTTAACAAGGTAATTCTGTTTACAACAGAAGAGACAGATCAGGACACATGGCTGGAAGCCAAGAGAAAGACTTCACACAAGTCTGAACATCATGCTTTGGTGGAAGAGTCACTCCAGTGGCTTTCTGGATGGTTATTCCCTCTTCTGGACTCTAAATACTGTGCACACCTGTGTTACACAACCAAGGCCTGCAGCTCCAGCACATGTCTCTCTCTGCTTATTAACTAGACAGGAAGGAATCTGGGCTGCAGATAACATTATTCATTTTTTATCTCCTATGTATGACTTCCTGTCATTTACATTTACTGAAAATAGCTCACTATTAATAAATTTAACCAAGTCAACACGGCATGCTTACTGAAAGAAAAAATTAAAAGGTTCTACTGAAGCAAATGATTGGCTTTGTAATTATTTAAGTGCTCTGCTTACAATGCAGGCACAGCAGATCCCTGGCAATAATCTGTTGGGTGTTATTTGAGATATTTACATACTACTTTTAAATTAAAGATGTCATGAAAAATATGTGTCAGAATTACTGTCTAAGGAAAACCATGCAAAGACTCCCATTATTCTTACAAATATGACGGAAATCCCTCCTCTCAGAGCCATGGAGAAGAGGTAGAAAGTCTGAGAGCCAGAAGGGATGCAGGACGCTGGGAGACCAAGGCCTCTAAATCAAGTGAACTCAGAGACTGAAGCAGCAAGTACAGGGCCCGCACGGGTCTGCAGCAGGCCTGCTGAGTATTTGTCGTGGCTCTCAGCTTAGTGCTTTTATGGACTCCTGAGTGGGAGGACGAACAAGTGGATCTCTAACTCCTCTGCCTGTTTTCAGGGCTCTTTGATATGAAAATATATACATAAAAATCAAGCCATTATTCAATTAATAGTTCATAATACTACATAATAAACATCTACACAAGCTTAAGAACTATAAAGTTCATAAACTAGTCTTATCAAAGAACTCAAAATTATTAGAAAGTAAACAGAGTTCTCTAGGAGAGTGTCAGTAATGATAAGCCAAACTAGATTTTGTGGTTGGAGAATACACGGCAGCCTGATGTAGGCCTGGACTTTCTGGTGTACAGGAAGTCAGAGGAAAAACACCAGTGGGCGAGGACAAGAGAGCCTCCACCCCTCCTAACTCAAGCTTAGATGCCAAATTGATTATTAAATGTCAGAACTAACATTCAACATATTGAAAAAAGGAACTGTAAATGTTTGAAATTTGAAAAAAAATCTAATCTTAAGCTTATAAAAACTAATCAAAAACAATAAAGAAAAAGCTCATAGCAGGAGCTACAGACCCATGGCCTGTACATAGTCAGAGCTTCTAAACTTCCTTCAGAGCCCAATAAAGAATATTACCAAATAATAATTACAGGTTCAATGGGATGAGAGGAGGAGCCCCGGGGTAGTGAGAAGAACTGCAGCTGCATTAATTATGTCCACAACTCATAGTAAGAATGAAAAATGTACATTTCCTGTAAGAATGAGAAATGTATGTTTCCTTCCTTTAAAAGAAGTGTGCTCACCATCGACGGGAAGGCTGTAAATCTAATTTTAGAAATCATTGAATAACACATAATTTGTTACATTCCTCATGGCTATACCTTTGTCTGCTGGCCCAAAGGCAGGAAACAGTTTGTGAAATTATGAATTGAAATTAATTCAACATATGTGGCCTTTAAGATTGTATGGATTACAGCAATGAGCAAGATACATACACATAGGAATACACAGCTAATAAATGGGAAACTTCTCTTAAGGAGCGGTGAGAAGTGCATGACTATGGCTTCTATCATTGTTGGAAGATGGAGGGCCTTGTGCGGATGGCAAGCAAACATATTTTGAGTGGTTCCCTCATGCTTGGGGGACAGGGTAACACTGCTCAATTTCCTTCAATTTGTGTCTCACTTTCAGAACACTTCCAATGACCTCTGTAACAAAAGATGGAGGGAAATGTAGCTAGGAGGGGCATGAAGGCAGCCGAGCTGTGGATGCTATGATTTCTACTGCTCTGGCAGTGGGAGGACAGAGGACAGGGGCCAAGAAGAAAACAGTGATGACTTAGCAATAAGCCAGAACCGCATGTTCTAACGTCTGCAGTTTTGTTTCACTATACAAACAGGTAAAACATGAACACATAGGAAAGGCATGTTATCATGAGCATTTCAGTATCATCTACGGCAAATTACTAAAAAGAAGCATGATACGTGTTTGATACTCAAATCTGAAAGCACATTAGATGTTAGTATCTCATGAAATAATATGGCCTTCCTCCAAAAGTAGTATTCAAATTTTAGACAATATTTTTTTAACTTTTATAAAATTCTAACAATAAAGTCAGGATGACTTAAAAACCATTGAATTCAAAACAACAAAATACCAATTTATTTCTTCATGCAATTGTAAAAAGGTGGCATGTCCTAAGGTAAGGCACTTTCTTGTCCGTAACTAGATAGTTAACTACCTCTTGCTTCTCTACTTGCTACAGATAATAAGGGTGGGGTGCTTTCAGGATTCATTTTTCAACTGATTTTCCTCGTTAAGAACATTTAACTGTTAATTTCATTCAACAGTTTTTAGACATTAGGTTATTTTGTGTTTGGCCCTCTGTGGTCCCCAAAGACAAGATCGGGTTCTTGCTATCAGTATTCATAATTTAGACAGGAGAGTACTACAATGTACTAAGAATAAAGCTAACCTCGAGAAAGCATTGTTGTAAATGTCAACACAGACACCTCCTTTCACCTTTTCAAAACAGTTTAAATTTGGTACCACCTCATGAGCCCCTGTCAATAGCATGGAATGGAGAGTCTGAGAGTCGGAGACCCTGGTCTCTGTATACACAGCTGGGTAATAGGGAAGGAGAATACAAGGAATGCAGGCTACAGAGACCACAGTCATATCACGTGACTTTGAAGAACCAATGCACCATCAGAAGACTTGTAACTATTCCAGCAAATGAACAAAACACATTGGGATTAACAGGGACTAATTCTGTGAAAAAGGAAAAGCAGCAGCAGTCTGCACAGAGCCCCAGGGGAGAGAGCAACAGAGTGTCTTCCAAGCAGGGAAGAGCTAAGCACTCGAGAAAGGGTAGGAACCAAGGTAGGAAGAGTGAAGGCACTTAATGACTGTGTGGGAAATGGTGAGGGCTTCAGCTAGGATAAAGCCCCAGGTGTCTGGGATGAGAGACATGTGGGATGTTCGAGGATAACTGGTTGACTCTTAGTTACTCAAAACACTAGCTGACTTCTCACAGCCCTTGTAGTCCACTGGCAATGGACAGTGCTCTATCATATATATGAACTTTCCTAGATTGTGGTATCAACAGCAAAAGGAATCATTGGGGAAGTAAATATTACAACAGCTTTGCCTTCAGGCACCTGGAACTCTTAATGTGAAGCCTACTGAGGCCAGGTTTCAGATTCAATCTGCAGAAGCTGAACCACCTCTCATGATCCTTGTAGCCCCTACACATAACCATGTCAGCAAACAGTGGGCACTCTCTTGTAATACTGGGCGGCAGGAGCAGCAAGCATGGATCCTCACTGGCCATGAGGCCACAGTGTGGATGTCAAGACTCCACAGCATCATGTGTTGTTCAGCTAGAACATACAGGATCTCAAGTATATTATATTCCCTGTATTCCCAACAGCATTATTTTCAACCAAAAATTGTTTAATAAAGATGAGTCTATACTACAACCCGGGAAAATCTGCATGGGAAAGCATAAATCTAGCTAGAATGACAGCATTATACACAATAACAAACCCAAATATGCAAGAAGCAAACAAGCCAGATACCTTCTGCTATGTAAAGGCTTCTTTAAAATTTTTTTTTAATTTATCATTTCATTCCTTTACATCTCAAATGATATCCCACTTCCCAGTTACCCCTCCACACCCCCAAATCTTATCCTCTCTCTCCCCCCTCCTCTTTGCCTCTATGAGAGTGCTCCCTCCCCCACCCACCCACTCCTATCCCACCGCTCCAGCATCCCCCT
>JADRCD010237112.1:0-16531 GCA_019843815.1 Montemys delectorum | reverse complement strand
TCAGACAAGGCCATCCTCTGCTACATATGTATCTGGAGCCATGGATCCCTCCTGTACACTCCTTGGTTGGTGGTCTAGTTCCTGAGAGTTCTGGGTAGTACGGCAGCTGACACTGTTCTTTCTATGGGGTTGCAATCCCCCCTTCACTCCTCTATTCCTTCCCCCAGCTTCCCCTGAGCTCAGTCTGATGGTTGGCTACAAAGAACTGCATCTTCATTGGTCAGGTTCTAGCAGAACCTCCCAGGGAACAGCCACACCAGGTTCCTGTCAGCAAGTGTAAAGGTATCTTTTATACAGGTTCAACTCAGGTGCTAATGTGTGTCCACCTTCATGTGTGAAGGAGGATGCACTGAATGACTGAATGCATTAGTTCAAGTAATCTAGTTAGCATACTTTTGAAGCAATTTTTAAAGAAGGAACAAAACAATTGCCCAGCTTCAATTTTTAGGGGTGAGGAAAGTTGCCTATTAGAGTGACAAAGCTGAAGCGCATTTTCTACTACTGACATGCAACCATCTAATTCTGCATCGTGAAGAACATGTCCCTCCCAAACCTGTTTCACCATAACCATCCACGGAACAGGAATAATGACAGAGTGCCTTGTTCTCTAGGTACAAGATGATCTTAAAATGAGCATAGACTGCATGGTGCAAATCCAGAGTGTTCATGTGATACCTTCACTCTTGGCTGGGAATGTTCTGACACAGGGGCAGGCTGGGAAACCCATGAAATGTGGGGTAGCATCACTTCTGTCCCTTTCTACCAACTGTAAGCCATCAATCTCAAGCCCTCCTCAGAAACACATGCCTATCTCAAATGTGCTCTGCATGCTGCTCTCTCAGGTAAATTGGATTACAGGTGGTGGGCTGTGTTATCATGTACTAACATCAGGCCAAGAGTAGCAGATCAATCTAGCCAATTTGCCTGAGCACAGAGTACTGAGTAAAAGGCATGGCATCATCAGATGTTCTCGCCCACTTCAGACAGTCTTACTCAGCATACTGAGCTCTCCTTATGAAGGGCATCAGGGCATCTATCCTCTGAGTGGACACATTAGGTACCTTCATCATATCAGAGTACCTCTGTGATCAATTATTTGGCAAGCTTCTTATAGCTAAAGGCCACAGAGAACAGGACAGAGCTAAGTAAAATGTAGACCCGTGGGTCCATAACCGCCTGCCATCCTGTTTCCAGTGCTTTTCTGCAATGTGGCTGAGGCAAACACTGAAAGTGTGCAAACAAGCTTCTATTTTTCTTGTTTTGTTTTGTTTTGTTTTGTTTTGTTTTCCAAGACAGGGTTTCTTTGTGTAGCCCTGGCTGTCCTGGAACTCACTCTGTAGACCAGGCTGGCCTCAAACTCAGAAATCTTCCTGCCTCTGCCTCCCAAGTGCTGAGATTAAAGGCGTGCGCCATCACTGCCCAGAAAAGCTTCTTTTTTTCATTGCTCAAAAGACAATAACAAAAACCATATTTTCAAAAATATAGACTGCAAATTTTGAATTTTTTAAAAATACATGTCATATTGACATTACTTTTCCAAAATTTGACATACATCAAGGCTGATTTCTGTAGTCATTGTAGGCATACCCAAGAGCCCACAATAATTCTAAGGCTCATGAAAATGCTTTGATGTCTTAAAAACCAAAAGAAGAAAACTCTTATATGAAAGAAAATATTTTGATAAATAATATTAATACATCTGCCTTTATACCACGGCAATCAGAAAAACAGTAAGTTTTGATATTTCCAAGTGAGAGAAAGGCTGTATGAGGCAAAACGTGTGTGGCTGTGAAGTCCGCATGTTCTACCTCTGTCAGTCTCCTTTAAGACAGCAGCACAATATTCCAAAGCTTCTCACCACACCCTCTAAAAAGACATACATGAAAAAAACAACAAAACAAAAGACCCACCTTTTAGTGGCAGTGTCAGGAGGAGATCCACTCCCCTCCCTTTTGCCAGCTGCAGTTGAGAGAGTTGGTTCTGATGAGGTCAGGACAAGAGAGCTGGTCCTGGATATGGGGGTTGTAGGTGAGCTGTCCCTAAGCGCATGAGTGTGGGAGAGCCGTTGGGCTGACCATCTCAAGCCCAGATCCAGGGCTTTGAATTGGCCTACCCCTACATCTACGACATGTATAAACTGCTGGAGTGAATGAAGGAGCCTATCCTACAGATCCAAAAGTGCAGGATCTTCATTACACAGGGCAACATCAGGATATCTGAGAGGAGTTCCAGTGAGGTTCCAATATTGATTGAATGGCAGAAGCCAGAGACCTCGTACCAGACCAATGAATCATTGCAATGAACATTTGTAAACAAAGAAGTATGAACAAAAGGTGTACTATGGGACACACTGTGACACACTACAGCTTCCACAATAAGACTGTTTTTCCTCTGCTGGGGAGAGGTTACAAGCTATGAGGGAGGACGGTGAGTACAAGGGGAGGGAAGAGAAGTAGGACTGAGGTGCACGATATGACATTCACAAAGAACCAATAAAAAGCTTAGAACACACTCACTTTAGCAAAATTTCTGTGTAAAGCTAGACTGAGTATTCAAACTTAAGCAAAGATAACTTTAAACAACCGGAGAGGACAGCGCACCTTCAGGGCCAGGCTTGAGAAGGTGCTGGAAACATTGCATTTGAAGCTCAGCTGTTTGTCCAGGTTCCCATCTGGGTCCCTCCGCCCATAGTCAGAAAGACCTGCGCGGTCAGAGGCAGCCACTTTCTGGAAAACGGAGCAGGTCATCCCTGTGAAGCCAGCAGCCTTGATGACATAAGCTTCCAGAGCAATATTGGGCGAATACTGCAAAAGTCAACCAAACGGGAGTTATGGAAGATTTAAGATGCAGGCTGAGGGGGGTGTTCCAGAACTTCTCGAACACACACACACACACACACACACACACACACACCTTAAAGAAGTGAAGAAGGCTGTGAATAGGAAAGATTGGAGGAGACAGGCAAGGAAAGGGCAGGTGGGAAGAGGGAGGAATGATATGATATTTAATTATATAAAAAAGTTAAAACTAACAGTAACCTGAGAGCAGGCACTATAGCTGGTAATAGAGCATTTGCTTAACATATATGAGGCCATAGGTCTGAACATGAGCATTACAGAGAAAAATAATAATAAAAATAATTTGAAAAATATCTTACAGCTAATAAACTAAAATTTGAAGTTTTTCATTCACACAATGAGCTATGGAAAAAGAATCTGTAGACTCCCCAACATGCGCAGAATGACTGCAGAAAGAAGAGGAGGGAATCCTGGTAACACTCAATCTACCCACACTCTCTCTTCATGGGGAGAACAAGCAGGCTGTCTGCACTGAATTCACAGAAAAAACAAACCAAAAATCTGCAGACTCATTCTAAAGCTGATTTCCCCCCCTGAAAAAGGCAAGGCAGATGCTGATCCAAACGGCAGAAAATAAACTGAGTTAAGTAGTAAATTAGGCCAGGATAATTGCCTAAAACAGATGGCACCTGCGGACCCTCCAGCTTTGAAGGAATTCAAAGGTTATCTGATTTTAGAGGATCGCTAAGATGTACAACCTATCAATCCACAAGCCACCATGTCTATACCCTGGAGCACCCCTTGCATGTCTCCCACTCGCCAACCATACCAACCATGCCAGGGGAGACACAGGAAGAGAAGGTGACAGTTTCACTTTCAAACCTGCCAAAGTGGCAGGATTAACGGTATATCTAAAGAAACCATGGTGACTTGACTTGCTGTGAGGATTATTATGTATGCATTAGCGTTTGCTTCACGTACTAACCCTGTGAAATCAGCATTAATTACACACATAAACTAATAATGTATACTCCAAATGATTGCTGGATAATAATGCACAAAAATCCAGTAGTTTCTGAAACATCATATCAGCCACAATTATTGCATGAAACTTCCCTGGGGAAGCCCTCATCTTCATATTCTTCTTCATACACCATCTTGACTTATTAATCCAACCCCCACCTCTTTCCTGGTTTACTTCCTCCAGGCTCAGATAGCCATGGTCAACCATCATCTTAAAGTACTAAATGGAAATTTCCAGTTACAATACTCATAAATAACTTTCTTCACTGTTATAATCGGTCCACATTACCATTAGGTGTTATTATCAATCTCTCATTGTGCCTGATTTATAAGCTGAGCTTGGCAGGTATGAACATAGAGGATAAAATGGTGTATGCAGAGCTCTTGATTACCCATGGCTTCAGGCATGCACTGGGGTCTTAGAATACTTTCCCAGGACTAAGGGAGGCAGCTGTGTAAGCAGATGTGTAACTCTTGGAGCCTGCTTTGCATGCTGAAATGGCCTTCACTCATGCACCATCACTTTTATTATGCCCTTCTATGGCAGAAGGACCCATGAGGTGCAGCTAAGTAATATGGGAGGCTCGGAGATGGGAGCAGGTGTAAGCAGTTGGGGAGGCTATTGAAAGACAGGTGGGTCTCAAGTCAGGAGAGCAAAATTGCCATGAACTTAGTGGTGAGACAACAGCTACATTATGCCTCTAATTACATAATTATTTGGGGACAGAATTCTAATCTTAATTGAGCTAAAGGTACAATAATGTACAGGATGATCAGGAACTGTAGAGCACTCACCTTCCCTGTAATAGTCAGGAGCTGAAAACCATTAATCAGATCAGGGTATGATAGCTCAGGGAGTGAGACATTTATTTATCATATTTTTAGAATACAAGTAAGCAATACACAAAGAAATTTCGAGTTCAACTTAGCATGAGCAAAATTTAATACTGTTTAACTGAGAGATTATTATATTATACTAACTGCTTTCCAAATGCTGGAGAGCAGCCCAGTGCTTTAAGATCGACCCTGAAGCGAGCTATCGGACATTCTCCTGAAACATC
Organism: Montemys delectorum; assembly: GCA_019843815.1. Taxonomy (NCBI): domain Eukaryota; kingdom Metazoa; phylum Chordata; class Mammalia; order Rodentia; family Muridae; genus Montemys; species Montemys delectorum. The sequence goes on along the minus strand of JADRCD010237112.1, from coordinate 11,649 downwards.
CTTCGGGGCTCAGAACTGAGAATTACCTTGGATGGACAGAGGCTGGCACACCAGTAGAGCCATACAAATATTTCTTATTTTTGTTATAGAATTCATTTCAGTGGATTAGACAGGGACAGCCATTCGAATTACACAACACAAAAGTATTTTCCAGTTTCTGAGAAAACAGATCACTCAGAAGCAAAATTAACTTCTCAAATAGTTTTAGAGAAAGACATTTTGTGCTACAGCAGGAGACAGTGACACCACAACAGGGTAGAGAGATGAGGCCCTTCTAAGTTGGAGTGGCCATACTCTAATCCTCCTGCGGGCCTATGACAATGTTGTACTTACTGTGGAGTACACGTGGGCCCCATTGGCTAGGCGGTGTGTGGCAATGCGCTGCAGGCACTGGACAATCCGACTGCAGGCCTTTGCTTCTCTCTGTGCCAGCCACAGGACCCGCTCATCAGCCAACATGATGTTGCTTGCCACATCAACCATCACATCACCAAGCTATGGAGCAAACCAGGGAGAAGAAAAAGATATTAAAAGCTGGACTGAGAGCTGCTCAACAGACTCAAAATGAAAACAAAACTTAAAAAAAAAAAATTTGTTTTAAAGGATGAGATTGACTTCTGTATAAATCTGATGTAAGAAAACTACTTGTTTCTCATTAAAGCCCTCAGATAGGAACAGCAAGCTCAATTATGGCCATTTGGTAATATTTAGCTCCAAACAGTACTTAAGTAGCCACTACATCACTAGTGACAAGACTGCTGTGTGTCATCTCAGAGGAAAAGAAAGGCAATTAGATTAATTAAGGAGGAGAATGTGACACACTGTCACAGACTTCAGCTCATCATCTAGAAAACCATTATGAATACTTTGTGTATGTCAGCTTAAACTCCTATTAATTATACATACTACCTACAGTACTCCTTCCATCTCCTGGCACATTCAAAATACCAATCACCTTCACCACCCAGAGTACCCAAGCTGTGCCACTGTGTAAGTGTGACTTCCCCCACTGCAAATGAACTTCCTCCATTCATTTGACTTGAGAGTCAAAGAACACCTGAGAGCCCAAAGCCATGTAACAACTGATCCTAGGAGGCGCTCCGTCTCTGCTGCTCCTTCCACACACTACACCTACCCTGCTCTTACTTGCTCAACTGCACTTTATGGATAGCAGCAGAAGGCAATAACAGGAACAGGTCACTTTGCTCCCTTGTTATTGCAGTCAAGTTACCACAGGAAAATGCACTGGGCAGCCTGTTTGCTAAGGAGACCCACCCAAGTCAAGGGAGTTCTGAAAAGGATCACATGTTCATGAAGGGAGATCTTGGCAGGGGATATGGGAAAAAAAGCATTCCAGAGGTTGGAGCAGAGCTTTGCGAGCCTACTGGTCCTCATACCACAAAGCAAGCATCAAGATGTTAAGCTGCAATGCCAAGCCAGAAAGCCAGGGCTGCTTTAGCAAATGGCTTTTGATCATCCCAGAATATCCCAGCTAAGGCCCTCAACCCTGCTTTGTATCCAATACTCTGCATAAAAAGTATAAATAAGATGGCTGTGAAGGTTTAGGAAGAAGTCCAGCCCACCCTAACATGGTCCACTTAGAAAACAGGTCAACGGAAAACCACCAGATCCTTACTCTATGACCATGGGCAGAACAATCTCAGTACATGGGTGAATACCAGCACTCTGGATGCCTGGCCAGATGCCTGGCCAGACAGGCACCTTTTCAACCCAGAAAAGAGGGAACTACAGTCTAGTGCCTTCTAAATGAGGAGCATATTTAAGTGCCAGCAACAAATATCAGGCTCCTGAAACCAAGCCTCTCACATAGCAAGCACAAAAACTATGTTGGCTTCTTGCATTATTTTACTTGTCCTTTGTGGGGAGGTGGGTAAAGATAAATAACCATTTCCATCCCCAAAACAAGCCTGCTTTCTAACACAAAAATCTTTGTGCTAGATAGAGCCATAAGAGGGCACCCTGTTCTTCTGATTTTCTCTGTAGATTTAACTGGCAGACTATCATTTTGGAGGCTCACCTCAGATTTCTTTTGGGGACCACCAACTCTATAGGATGATACTTTACATACATGACAAGTTCCCCACACATATATACCATTGGCAAATGGCTGTCGGATGGTCTACATCACCAACATCCACATTGGTAAAGTTTTATTCTCTGAGGTACTTGACTACTGCCCCTTGACCTTTGCCTCTTTGCCAGCTTGAAGCAGCTAAGACCTGCCTTCACCCCCAAGTGTGTGAGCAGCAGGTAGGGTGATCTCTGAGATGGGGGATTGAGAGACTAGGAGTTAGACAGACTCCCTGTTAGGCAGACAGACAGGGAGAAGGTCCATGGCTAGGTAATAAACATGGTGAATTTCCAAGATGGCCAGCTTCTTCCTCAATCTCCTGACTGGAGACAAAAGCCTGGCAGCTTAAAATCAAATTCTTGTGTGCTTTTGTGTCCCACCAGCACGCTCCCTGCTGAGGCTTGGCTTAGTAAGCCAAGGACTGTGTCATAAAATAGTTCTGGGCCAATCAGGCTTAACTTTCTTCAAATCCTGTTAGGGAAAAAAAACTCTTCAGAGACTATAAAGCCCCCAGCCCTCCAGATAAGACTGTATTTTTCAGCTTGTGAGTCCCCCCGCTATTTCTCTGGGTGTCTGTTGCATGTGTGTTTCCTTGTTTCCTTACCCACAATAAAAGACTTTCTTCAACTGGTAAAAAAGAAAGTGGAGGCATTTTGTATATCTGTTTTCAGATAACAAGGCTGAATGCCTCAACCACAAACTTTGCTCTAACAACTAAAAAGTTCCTAACTTTGTACTGCACTTAGCACAGAACACCAAAGCTTCATTCCAACTTTAATTCCTTGTGGTCAGGGGACTAAAATGTGTTATTTCCAAGTATACCTTAGTACCTGGGTAAGATTCATGCAAACTGCCAATAGCTATCAATGGTCACTTCATTCAAGGTTCAATGTTCATTAGTGGTGCTCACTTACATTATCATTGAGTAAACACACGCTGTGACTTACTATCCGGAGCAGTGGAAACGGAGCACTGGAAGAGTCAAGTGTGCTCTACTTTCCAGCTTATAGCATAGAAAGAAAAAAAGCATGGAGTTCTCATTTTAAAATGTGATTCCCACTGAGATCACTGCCATGACAGACTTAGCAGGGTAAAAATGTGACAGAGAATGATGCAATATAATCAAAACATTCCATTTCAAATGACTCCCACGTTCTCAAGGACTGTCTCTCCCAAGCATGAAGCAGTGCCAGGGTCAATTGAGAGAACAGTCAGGAGGAGCTGGGCAGGCGTGGCGGTGTCCAGTTACAAGCCAAGCACGTGGAAGGGAGGGAGAATGGAGGATTTTTTGCATCCAAGAGTTGGGAAGGCCAACCTGGGCAGCAGTGAGACCTCCTGTCAAAATGAAAGGGAAGAGGAAGAAGAGGAAGTGGAGAAGCAGAGGGGAGAGGAAAGAATAAGGGAGGGGAGGAACAAGAGGAAGATGAGGAACAGGAGAAAATGAAGGAGGAGGAGGGAACCAGGAGGAAAGAAAGGAGGGAGGGGCGGGAGAGGCCAAGGACAGAGTGGGCAGGGGATGGAGGGACAGGAGACCACCAATCTATATAATTTCACTCATTTAATGTCATAGGCAACATGGGAATATCTACACCCTACACCTTCCTACTAACAAGAGGAACTGTGCTGGTGAGGACCCCTATGTCTGCGTATATAAGATGGCTACTGACTCCTACATCATTTTCTTCACCTGCCAATCAGATCAATCAAACATTGACACTAATGAACTAATGAACTCCATCTTTAAATGCAAATTGAGAATGGCTGGAATAATGCTTTTTATTGTCTACCACTCTGCTTTGCTGTTACTTCAGGATTTTATCCAAAAATGTAACAGGCATTGTGATTAAGTCCTCAGACATGTTCAGTGACCATCAGAATTGAATTGTTTTTGGTTATGAAAACTTCAGAGATAAAATACAAAAGCACTGATTGCACTTAAGGCAAAGCCACAAATATGAGCTACTACAGAATGGCATGATTTTAATGAAATGTGTTTTTTATTTTTTACAGAATTAAGCACATGAACTTTCTGAGGATCTGATTGTGAAGCCTGGCAGACTTGTCACTCCTGTCCTGAAACCCTATCGTTATAATGTGCATCAGCTGCTCTTACCTCTAGGTCATGCCAGGGTCAGAAAGGAGCTTGTGCTAATCACTGTAAAGGAAAGAATGACCCACATAGTAGAAGTCAGGAAGCAGCTCCAAGAAGTTCCCTTTGATCACATGCACATGCACACACCCTGATTCTTCTGACCCTTTCATGACTGGAGTGGCTTACAAGAGACAGCCCAAGAAGAAACCCATGCTCAACAGACTGTAGTTCTGGCCTGCTTATACCTGTATGTATGCTTTCAGAAATATTTTCTGATCTATTGGAGCCTTCCCCACCACTGTAATGGGTTCTGACTCTTTCCATAACTGAGTCACAGAAGAATGGGGCATTTTGTGACTATCTGCTATTACAAATATTCTGGCGACAAATCCTTTTCTTGAGTTCTTGGCCATGACATGGGATACTAAGAAAAATGGCTCATTCTCAGCTAAAGCTGTCAGTCTTGTTGGCTCTATATCTCCTTGTAGGTAATGTGGGTACAGGATCCAACTTGGATTTCCAGGCTTAGCAAAAGGGTCCATCACCCACTGAAGCAGCCCTAATGGTCTTTTTTGTTGTAGAAAACATATGTATAAGCCACAGCAAGTAAGGTCAGGTCTTAAATACTCCACAGGTGAGGGAGGGGATGAGGCTGGGAGGGAAGAAGTGGGAGAGAAAACCAAACACACAGGCTATATAAATAAGACTGATGGCTGAAAATTGTCCCAGCTAGGTGAGAAGACAAGACAGGAGTTAACAATAACATTCTCAACACTACTGAAATTTCCCAATAAAATGTTCACAGGAGCCTAGTCCCAAAGGGAAAAAATTCAAATGAACAATATAATCTAAAAAATGAAAGCTGGGCAGCAGGTCTCAGAGCCTCTGCTGAAGAAGTCGTGCAGCAGATTCCTAGAATTCATCCTAGGACAACAGACTGGCGCACAGGCAGGGACAAGGAGAGCAATCTGTGTTAAGAACCCAGCAGGTGACTTTTCCAGGAGGCTCACACTACCAAGCACTGGGGCTTTGAAAAGCTTAATGAGCTAAGTCTGGCAAGTCCAACTAAGCAAAAGAGCTGGGAAATACTGGACATAAAGGTAAAAGAAGCATCAGAATGGAATGCTTATATTAATATACGTCAATGTGCACAAGTACAAATGTAGATAGAATGCATAAACATGTGCAGAGTGAACTCACAGGGGCCTTTTGTTCACAGTCAACTGGAGCACGAGAAAGGACTCTATGGCAAAACTAATCCTGCTCTTTGTGAACCTCTTCTTCATCAGACACATTAAGTATTGGCTTCTTAAGAAAAACTCCTCTAGTAAATACAGAGGACACATTTACAACCAGACAGAGAACTTTGGCTGTCTTTTTATGGCCACTAAATACACCTTTTAGGTCTGTCAGGGTGGTGTCTTTCAGTAGCTATCCTGACACCATGCTCCTGGCTTAAAATGGGTGAAATCAACCATGGTTTTAAGAGCAATCACATCAAAATATGTTAGCTATGTACAGAAACATGGGCCATACCCACTGTGAAGATCTTGCTGAGCAGACTTGAGAATTTCATTTAACTGCTGTCATATCTTATGTATGTGCATCTCAGAGCATCTTAGCATAATTTAATGCAGTGGTAATTAACTTAAAGCACAGTCCTTAAATCCCACAATTTCTATTTATTACCCTAATAACCAGTGAAAGGCAAAGCCTGCAGTCCCCAAAGGACTGCACAGGATGGCGGTCACCAAATCACAGGGAATACGAGTATACTTCTAGGATTCAATCATGAAACCTATTTTTCCCTTGATTTTTGGAAGGTTGACATCGCTTCTTTTTGATAAAAACTGTAAACTTTTACTCTATTAACCAGAAAGTGACAAAAATACCCTCCAATCAAATGTTCAGAGAACTACTTGAAGCCCTGAGTAGTTCTCAGATTGGCATAGAGATCAGAAGGCAATGCTGTACAATAAATAAATAAATACTTTCTGAGATGAGAAAGTTTCATAGTCCCATAAAGCCAGACCCAGGCTTGGAAATCACTGTGCAACATTGTTTCCCCTCAATTCTTTTACTTGTGTATAGAAATTTCGTAAGCTAAACAGAGCCAATCCCATCCTAATTTTAGAAATTTAAAAAAAAAAAAAAAAAAAAAAAAAAAAGCTCATGGTAACCATTAGTTTGTATCCCAACAAGATGCTGTTACCTGAGACATGGAAGCAAGGCCACACTGCTTTGTTTTAATTTAAAAAAAAAGTTGCTTTTATTATTATTGCTGTTTGTTTCCACTGTCCATGTATCAGTAGGGGTGAGGGTACACCCTGGGGTGTGTGTGTGTGTGTGTGTGTGTGTGTGTGTGTGTGTGTGTGTGTTGCTAGCTTTTCCCCTGCTAAGCCACCTCTCCAGCCTCTAAGTCAGGAACTGAAAAGCAGTTCTTCACAGCCACTGCAGCACAGGAGAGACAGACATCACAATGTTTCAGAGCTCACATTCCAAATGTCACTGTAATTATTCCGCTAACTGCAAGCACTCCACTTTCAGAAAGCAACAGCAATCATGTGGGCAGCTACCCTGTGATTATCAGCAACAACAGAGGGTAACAGCACAAGTAGAATCCAAACAGTTTCTCCCAGGGCTAACAAAGCTTCCCCAGGGAAGTGGCTGCTGCCAAAAGCATAGTATAGTTCATCTAAAAACCAGGGTCCCTGAGTTCAGACCACAGCACTGAAACAGTCATACTGTCCAGTGAAGTGGCCTGTTACCCAAGGTCCAGTTATAAACATACCATTTGCCCTCCTCCATTAACTACACCATATCAACTGCAGTAAGGTTGCAGTCACCAAGTCATTAGCAACATGCAAGCCTAGAATATTCTAAAAATGGGAAGAAAATCCTTGGTTAAATAATGTAAAGAAAGAGGGTATATTATTTACCTAAAAAACTACCACCAATGAATCTGTGATGTTTAACTAGTAAGTTCCCTATTGTACAAGATAGGACATGGCTGAAAGCAAATGGCACACTACAGAACTCACTTCTGGATCCTTTGTGAGGACTCCCACACTCAGTGTTCAGCTCAGCCCTAGTCTAATTGTGTACACTGATATGTCTCTTAATCCCTAACATGCTCAGCTCATACTTGACCTAAGTTCTTTCTGCCTGCCTTTAAACCCATCTCAGTTAAGTGGTTGTATCACAGGAGAACAGTATACAAAGTTCTTAAAGAGCTCAAAAAAACCACAGCTTAAGTAAACATTACCTTTGCCTCAAAACTTAAACATTTTTTCTTTTATTTGTTGCTCTGAAACCTGGGGGTTTGACTACCCCCTAAAAAATGCCATGCTGACAAACACTATAGTTTTAACACCCCTATGTAAGTACAAAGCTTCTCACAAAACATGACTTCCTTTATCAGATACATATAAATTGTACATCTATAGGTACCATGACATTTCCTATATGTATACAGAAATTCCTCAGGAGACTCTCATTTCTGTTATATAATGAAAGTGACAGGGCAGTTTAAAACACAGTGCAGGTGACTAAAACAACGAGACGGGCACATGGCTGTGTACACAGTGAGACGCTCAGAGACAACAAGCGGCAGCCAGCTAACACACAAGATGGTGGAGACTTCTTCCTCCCTCTATCTCCCTGTGCTATACAGGCCTCCTCGGTTTTCAGGAACTAACAGCTCACCACCAGATACACAGGTCATCAGTACTGGTGAATAAGCTTTTCAATGGCAAGTTCAGAAATCAAAAAAGTGTATGAAGTTCAAACATAGAAAGCACAAACCAGCTTTAAAAATAAGCACTCCATTCTATCCCATTAGAGGTCACCATTGGCTGGCATTTACACTGCAAGTCTGAATTTAGGAACTTACCTCTTTTGATTTTTCCTCTTTGGTAAATCTTCCAAACTTTTCTATCATTTCAGCCACAAATATAACATCCATTTTGTCAGAGAAGTTGGCGGCCTCCACTGTGTAAGCCAGCAGCTGCCGAGCTGTAGCTACCGCATTTGTAAGATTGAGGGGCATCTATGGAAAAAGGCAAACAAGCACTTCGCAAAAGGACTACTCGTGTTGACATTGTTTCAAGCTGACTTACAAAATCTACCGAAGAGATAAAAACCAACATACTCATCAAATAGGTTTTCAAATTCAAGAAGTTAGATTTTGATAAAAAAATATACTGGGGGAAGAGAGGATAAATTAAACTGAGAAAGAAATGCTCAGAGACACATGGGAAAACACACACAGCTCTATCTACTCTTTGCTTAACTAAATTCTCTACAAACTTCTCTGCTGCGGAAAAGCAGTTCCCAGTTCTCTAGCTGGGAGTGGTGATCACATCCCTTCTTGCCCAACGGCCGGAAGCACTTACTGACTTAGTACTGACCTCTATGCCATGTTTTTTAATTTCTTGACTGACACTGTGACAGCAACAACTGCTGTATACAAGTTAAGCTGGTACTGAGGAACAGAGAAAACTCCTAAAACAGACCCCACGGCGGGTGAGGTAAGGTTAAAAATGGTGCACAGAAGCAGCATAAATGAGAGTCAGCCGAGAATTCACAGGGAACACTTCTGATAAAGGGGTTATGGAGATATATAGTCAGAATCCGAGATAAGTCTGGGACTCTGGCTGGTCAAGCAGTAACAGAAAAAGATAGGGCCTCTCAGAGCTCAAAGGTATAAAGGAACTTTCATCTAACACTTGCCCTTATCTAGCATTTAAAAATACCGTATTTCGTGCATAACTCAAGTGAATCAGAATGTCCTATAGTTACCTGATTAAACATGTACAGAACTCTAGTGACATCATTTGCATACTGGCACCGAGAATAATCATCATCTGCCCAGAAGCCACCTCTGTCGCATCTGCGCCATGCCTTCCTTTCATCCTGTGTATTTCCAGGATAGATCCCACTGCTGTGGGTGTTTCGGGTACACTGGAGATACGCTGTGATGCCCGCCAGTGTCCTGGGCCATCTAGACAGATAGAAACAAAACAGTCTTAAGAAAACCTAGAATGGCAGACACTAGTAAGGTTGGAGATGGCACAGAAAGAAGCAAGGACTAAGACATGAATACGATCACAAAGAAAAATCACACACACCTCCTACATACAAAACATGAGACAAAAGAAAAGTTCCTATGGATCTTTGGATGAATTTATCCAGTCTATCACTTGAGAATATGTTGATAGCATAACGCAATAAAATAATTTTTTGAAAATAAGAGTCTAAAATCTAAATGCTATGAATGTTCAAGAAAATTACATCAAACCCAATAAAAATGAAACTGGTGTTATGAATTAGCTTATGCTTCTGTTTAATAAGTGTTATTATATCTTTGGCATTATGTAACAAGTGTGACATTAGAGAAGATTCTTGCTCAATAAAGACAGACTTTGGTCTTTTGTACATGTATGGCTAGGAAATTTGGACAAGTAAAAATACCATAGCAGGTCATTCTGTGGCATCCTGAAAAAAACCCTGCTTGTACAACTGACCCTTCTCAGTGCCTTTGTGGGAACCAATGTGGGAAGGGGGTTGATTGCCTGTGACTGGAACTGGGCTGATGCTGCACGATTAGCTGAGGACCTGTTTCTCCTTGTGCTAAACAGAGAGCATCTAAAGGACCAGCGCCCAACAGCAGCTGTGGGTACTAAGTCTCTGAGGAGCGCTCCTTGGCAGAAACCTGCATGAAAGCTGCTGTCTACCTGTTTTATTCCACTGGAGGAGAGACTATGTGTGAACCTTACTCATGGATTCTTCCAGAACCTGCCTATGCCATTTACCTTTAAGCTCCAACTATGTCTACTCAGAGATCCACACTAAGTTTCCCACATGAGACCCTGCAGTGAATTCTGAACAGCGCGATCAGTGTTCAACACAATTTATCAGTGAGGCGTTATTGGACCAGGAGTCACTCAACCCTGCTGATGTAATATGTCACCCCCTAGAGCTGAAGAAACCTTTGGTATTTGAATTCTCTATTTCTCTAAAATTGAAAATGAAGTTGTGCATACTTAATACAAATTATAACGGATGCATAGCAATGGAACTGCTGAGACAGATCAGTCATACCAAAACCGAAACCATAATCAAAAACTACATAAGCAAATCAAGCGACACCATACCAACGTCATAGTGCAGCAGTACTTTAATACTGCAACACCTTAAGGAGTGTCAGGGATAAATAATTCATTGCAATCAATTAGACACATAAAACACTCCAAAACTGAACAAAAGACAAAAGTCCAGCATAAATGGAAAACATGATTACCACATAAAAAGATACTGAGTGTCACAAAATTAACAAATGCTGGACATTACACTTTGAAGCACTCAGTATAAGCATAGTGTTCAATGTACATGGAGGTTGCAGAGGCAATGATGGATCTCTCTCTTTCCCTCCCTCCCTCCCTCCCTCTCTCTCTGTCTCTCTCTGTCTCTCTGTCTCTCACACACACACATACACACACACACATATATACACACAATTGTTTTAAGAAGTAAGTAAAAACAGAAATGTAGACTATTATGACGGAAAGACTTAACCGCTGCAGTGTCCCACAGACTAGAAAGACAGACACTAACAGACTTTCTTACTCTAAAACTGTTGGGGCTACAGCCAAGCTGTAACAATAGCCCCTGTCAGAAACAATGCAAACTTAGTATTAAATAATCTTATACTAGATTTAAAAAGCAATGTATTTTTTTTGTTTACACTAAAAACTCATTATTAAAAATCTCTAAACTCATAGGAGAATATATCTGGAAAGATGAGTAACAACAACTCTCAAAGTAGGAACACCTAAGGGAAAGATGCCCGCTTACAGCCTAACCCTTCCAACCGGACCTCAACTGCTTCAGCAGCTTTTACAAGAACCCTGGAAGTCACCAGATCCCAGCCAGTTTCAGGCTATGAAACCATGTTCCTCCCTAATTCCTCCTGACTCACTTGCAATAATTACTGAATGGGGGAAGGAAAGCAGGTCTGTGTCTCCCCTGATGGTGAGATATACGACTAAATGACTTAAGACTGAAAACCTAGCCAGGGGTGGTGTACGCCTTTAATCCCAGCACTCAGAAGGCAGAGGTAGGTGAATCCCTGTGAGTTCAAGGCCAGCCAGGTGTACACAGTGAGTTCCAGGACAGCCAGAGCTACACACCCCTTTCAAGGTTCATTATAAAAGTCATTAGGAAAAAAAACCAACATGATATTCTCATCAACCAGCCAGTAACTGTCTCCTGAAAGCAGGGGTTTGAAACACATGTAGCAAACCCTCTGATAAAGGTAACAAGGGAGAGCCAGAGTGCATATGATCAAGATACGCTGTGTGCATGTATGAGAATTTTAAAAAGGACATTTCTTCTAAAATGACTATCCTTCCAGAGGCTCCTAAATCAATAAGTAGCGGAAAAATTCAAGTATCTTTGTTTTTTT